>JAUMHD010006836.1:0-11159 GCA_032359135.1 Ulvella scutata
AGTGGTGGATGTTTTGTGTTAGTTGATTTTGGCTATTTGGGTTCATGCCTATTTACTACCTTTCCGGTTTGTAAGAGCGTGTACTTTATCCGGACATGCGTATATACGGAATATGTACGGAACACCACTATGATACATTGCAACTGAGATGACTCTATCTCAGAAACTGTGGAATTCAGAGAGGCTTACACAAGAACTGAAAAGCTAAACAAACGGATAATCGGACAGCGAACCACCCTCAGCAAAAACCGGACAGGTAGTAAATAGGATTGAAGCCAAAGAGACAAAAGAGCTTTTTGTACAAAAGAACCACCACTGCACTCGAATACCGCATCATAACACAACGCGCCATTGTATACCAAGGGATTCAAGGAAAAGAGCGAATGGAATTGGGAACCCCGCTATTCCACTTAAAGTGCAAGCATCAAATGTAAAGCAACAGTGCATTAAAACAGAAACAGGTGTGTCACAGTATATGCTATATTTCTGAAACCACATCCAGGTAGCATTCGGCGGTGAAAAACAAACGTTTCGGCTACTCAAACTAAATAGGAAGTCAGTGGCCAGAAACGTGGGAACATGTTTTCTTTTCCCGGTCAAGCGACAGGGAATTTTTGCATACCTGAACTCAAGGAAAGGAATGGGGGGCAGATGGAGGTGGGGGGTGGGGGGATTATGAAATCGCTACAAGTCTCAGTGGTAATCACAGACCTTGGTTTCATGAGAAGGGAGAGATGGGGGGGGGGGGGGGGTGGATGATTGGTAGCACCAACAAGATATGATATGTGGGCAAAACAGCAGACAATGGGGGGAATGCATTTTTGCATGTCACGCTTCCTTAGGCTGCCGAACCTTTTCACAACTTACGGTACGATATGTGGGGTCAAAGAGCAGACAATGGGGACAACAAGGGTGGACAGTTGATGGTTGTGTGCACCAACAACATGGAAGGGAGAAAAAGACACACCCGTTTCGACAACAACGCCGAGAATTTCATGGCCCGGAACCATCGGATAGCTGGAATTGGCCCACTCGTTTCGGCACTGGTGGACATCGGAGTGGCACATTCCTGAGTACGTAATCTGCAGCACTACATCAGAGGGGCCAGCGGCGCGGCGGGGAAACCTCCAGGGTTTCAGAGGCTCCTTGGGGCCGGTGGTGCACCACCCGATGCAGTCTCCCGCACCTTCTAGCTCAGGGTTCTGCGCAAAATCCCCTTTGCGTTTGATGCAGCCAGGGCCTCCTTTGCATAGGGAATTGACAGCAGGCCCCAGATTTTTTTTTCTTTTTAGGCCCCAGTATAGGAAAAATGGTGATGGTATTTCCCAGCACATCGCATTCTTGTATTGCATTATTGCTTGATCGCAAGTTATACCGTTTCGTCGCGTTGAATTGCTAAGTATGGCAAGAATCGCAAGACTTCTGTGCTAGCAAGACTTTCGTGCTGCTCTTCCCGCTGCTCAAACACTTACGATGTCGTGTTGGATAATGAACGCTGCGGCTGTACATTAACGGTGCTGTAGGGCATCGAGCTTAAACAGGAAGGGGGGGGGGGGGAGTTATAGTACAGGGTTGCTTGCAGGAAGTAGAGGAAAAGTAATTATTTCGGCGGAACATTCTTTGTAGGGGGCGGTACATGGACCAATTCATAAATTTCTGACGATTTTCGGGGTGAGCTCCATTCGAAACAACTAATTATATCGGCCCAGGCCGATAAATCGGCACTGAAAGCAATCCTGGCACAGTCGCAGTTAGCCAGTATACTTTAACCACTGGACATCTGAGCTCAGCACTTTAGCAGAGGCTCAACCTAACAGGGAAACGAATGGATTGAAGTAATGGATGCGTACTGTGGCAGGCTTCTTGAAGGCATCTGTGAATTCTGGGAAGGAGATGTCACCTTGCAGCGCCTCCACCTTGCCTTTGTCACCATACTTCTGAAACTGTGAGAGCTCCTGTATCCGATGGTGAAACACAGTTGAAACCATGGTGTTGAGTGAGAGAAAGAACAAAAACATCGGCCTGGGCAACCGCAGTATACTGGCCCTGGTGATATGTACTGCTCGACAGAGAGAGACCTAGAGAGAAATATAACAGTGTGGCGGCATCCCCATGCTCAGAAACGTACAAGAATGACTATGCACCAGGTTTCAGTTGTTCACAGTGCGCGGTAGCCTGGCGTGGGAGGAAGTTCTGACCACTAAACATCGCAAACACGTGCGCATTGGACATCACGGTGTTTGTGAACGATGCTGGGACCTTCACTGAACCATACTGTCCTCCAGCCAGTTTCAGAAACGACATATTGGCATGGTACTTGATTGTGGTCCGGGGACATCGTGCCTGGGCGTCGAATTCACCTGTTCCATCCCCGAGCTGCTGAAGCAAAGCATACTCGCGCCTATTCTCCGACACGTTGACTCCCGAAAGTTCAACACGAACACGAGACATAGTAAACGTGTTGTATCGTAGTCGTCAAGAACAGCCAGACGAAGGCGCAATGCGAATGGCAGCTGCTGAGCGAATGGCAACCACAGGTCCGGACAGGTTTGCAAATGCAATCTCTGCACTGTGCGTTGCTGCGAAGAACCTTGAACGTTAGCAGCTGCATGAATACACAAGGAAAGCCTATATCACTCGCCGCCACTCAAGATCTGGTCGCGGAGCATGCGTTGGAAGGAGTTTTCTGGCAATCCATGGCCACCTATCTATCGAAATATCACAGAATGGTTTTAATAGGTGTGCTCTGCCCGAAATGTGTTAACATCGACACGACGCAGAGAGATCTAAACAGAGGAAACAAGGAACATAAACGAATGAACAAATAATTCAGGATCGCGCCTTCGTTACGAAAATGGGCCTCGCGGATTACCTCATTCCTCTGCATCCAGCCAAAACCTTGTTGAAACCCCCCTGATTGTTTCACCGAAGACCCCCACCGAGGGGGCAGCGGCAGCGACAAAGCCACCCCCTCCCACCTCGATGCCAACCCTAACCTGCTTTGAAAAGCTCCCAAAGTTCCCAGCAGTTGTGCCATCCTGCTCAGTGCCTTCAGAAAGCATCGCAATCGCAGCAACCTCCCCCCCATACTGCCTCTGCTTCAAACCAAAACGTGCCTATGACTGTGCTGCACCCCCCCCCCCCAGGAAGAGCCTCCACCTCCCCAAGGGGCCTGCGTAATGGATCCAGCCAACACCAGGCCCCACCAACAAGGATGTGCAATCATACGTGATGCGCAGAAACCGTGATAAATCACCCATGATTTGGGTTTTCCGTGATTAGTGATATCAGTTGGGCAGCTATGGGTAGCACAGCTCTGGTCCTGAAGAAGATGGGTTCTGTCTGTGGTGGTGCTGTGGGGGGTTGGTGCAGACGTGCGCTTGCAACACAACTGTGCTATCTTGCAATGTCTTGCAATGTGTGGTGTGTTGCAATATAGTGTAGATGTGTTGCAACTGCAACTTACAAACCGGAAAGGTAGTGAATAGGCGTGAAACCAAATAACCAAAAGCAACTAACACAAAGCATCCACCACTTCACTCGAATGGCACAACAGCACCATCACAAAAGTCTTTCCCAGCACTCTTAGCCAAACTGCGATAATAGTGACGAAACACAATGCCACGGCCACGAGCCAGGGCACAACTCAGATACTGCCTACTGATTCGCAACCACAAACCACGATCTACAACACCAGTGGAACAAGCAACAGTAGCAAGGTTCTGCAAGTAACCCTCAGCAGAGGGGTCTAACTCCCCAAAAGTAGACATAACCAAAGGAACCATAGTGGCTCCGTTCAAGACATAGGTGTGTTGCAATAAAAAAAAAATATATACATATATATATATATATATATATATATATATATATTATTCGGGGACCGCGCCATACTCATTGTGAGCTTCGGCCTCGGCGCCACAGTGGCGGATTATCATGCAATTCGTTAAAGGGGAAACCATCAGAGACTCTTTACGCACCCGGCGCAGAAGCTCGAAAAAAATACGAGAGGTGGCTCTGGCCGGACTGGGGTTCGAACCCGGGACCACGTGGTGACCGCACTTTGCCGCTCACGGGCCCGCGTTCATATGGATGTTCCACCGATGAGCACCGCAGGTGGAGCCCACAGGCACCCCTTCCCCCCTTCCACCTCCCTCCCTTCTGTACCTTCGCTACCCGACTGTTGAAAACAAAGTAAGTAGAAGCCCACACTTACAGAACCCCTCCCAGCGGGGGAGGGGGGGGGGGGGGGATACCGGCAATAAAACTTGTTGATACAGATGTTAGATTTTGACGAAAAGGGCAGCGGGTTAAGGACTGGGGTTTGCGCCACCATTCAGCAGTCCAGAGGCTGCGGTGTTGAGGCAGGAGCTGCGCACCCGTATCTACGCCCATGCATTGTGTGAAGAGGCGGTACGCGTCCACTTCTGCAGTCTCGAACTCGTGTTGTAATCGGCTGTGGCAGTGCACGACTTTAGAGCTGCGCCCCCCCGTTTTGAAACATGTACATGTACACGTCCCACTACTCGTGAAACCTCGTCGTGGTACAGGCGCATCGATAGTTCGATATCGCACTAACTCGAAGCATTTTCCACGTGGCAAAAGATTCAATCTATCGATACATTGAATCTGGAACACATGTGAGCGCATGAAACACAAGCAGCGTTCTTTGTACACGTGGGCCCCTGAGAGATATCTCAGGGGCGCGCGAGCTAGAGAGAGGCCTGCACATGTTGTTCCAAAACAACGCACACACTGAACCGTAACTCACCCCTTCTTGTGACGATGAGCTGCAGACAAGCAGATGCTTTGATCCTATACCTAGGGAGTGCAGGCACTTCACGAGATAAGTAACGTGGGTGGTCTGGAGATATTCTCCAAAGAGCCGATTAGGAGTCCATCGCATGCACACATTCATGCACAATTTGCGCAGGTGCACACGTCTCCAAGCGGAGATTTAACCGTGTCTGAGGCTTTCGAGAAATCCTCCCTAGCCTCTTTTAATGCTATTCTTATAGCATCGTCCCTTAGTATTCCATTCTGTACAGTTATAGAGGTCTTTGGCGCTGGTATTGAACGGGATAAAGTTTGTGATCTGTCGTTCTCGGTACTGCGAAGGATGGGGTCAGTCTCAACCTAGCGGCCACAGATCCCGGGCACTTAGCCGACACTGCACCAAATGACGTGAAAATAACATCTCTATAACCATTGCAATACTTAGATTCGTTTTCGTTCATCGTTGCTGTGCGGTTGACAAATGCTGTCTTATATGGGTGCATGTATGGTGCTGCATGACGTGTCACAAGCCACCTGCACGTTGTATCAAAAATTACCATGATGCCGGTTTGCGCCGCCGCCGGAGTTTGGCTTATTGAAATCTACGTTGACTTTAGAGTGCTATACCGTCGACTCCGGCGGCGGTGCAAACCGGCATCATGGACGCCCATATTCATATGCATGTGTGGCCGCTAGGTTGAGACTGACCCGATGACAAGGTCCCCAAATCCGGCCCGTGGTTAAAATTCCGGTGCCTGCTGATGTAAATTGCTTGTTGGGTGAACGTGATGGAGAGTTAGTCGCATGTCCTGCGCTTCGGGCGGTGCATCGCTGTGACCTGTATTATACACAAACAGGGATACATAAGATGGCATCCGGTCGCTTTGAAGAGCGCGTGGACGGCTCATGTGGCCACCAGCTACGTCCCTATCAGCAGGAGCTGCTTGATGCAGCCATACAAGAGAATGTGCGGTCTTCACATGCTCATATGGCTGACTGCTTGCTTTGGTGGCCGTGTCTGCGCCTCAGATACACCGCTAGCAATTACAAGGGAAATATTTGTCTCCTGTTGCTTTGATGTTATTGTAAATGGATGCAAGCCCCTCAGGTGAACACCAGAGTTGGATGCAGGAAGCCCGACCTGAAATCCTTCCGATCCTGAAACCAATCTGCACTTCTGAACAGCCCGAGCGCAATGCACTTTTATAGTTCTTCTTTGTGGTGTACTGTGGCGTGTTTGTAATCTATTGTATGTGTACTGTAAGCTGTAATCGTGGTGCACAATTCACAGTTGAACTTTTGAGATGGCAATCGACATCTCAAGTACATCATAGCATCCGCATGTGTCAAAGCACTCCTATTTCATCATATATTTATGTGGCAAGGGAGGGCGCTGAGAGCGGTCACGATCGTGAAACGTACCCCCTGTACTCTCGCATGGCTTGAACAGAGCGTGCGTGACGGTCTACAAGTTGATATACTAGCATCACAGGTATGTAAACTGGATACTTTCGAACATGTAGGAGGTTTACCGCAACGAAGTCCGCTCTGCATCATGTTTGCCTGGTGATACCTTCAACCACATCTTCAATCAGCTGCACAAAACCTTCACGGCATGTTCGCCTTTAGCTGTCAATGTACCACGAAGCACGTCAAGGATACATATTTTACCATGATACTTTTTACCTCTGCAGCTCTGTCATGTTCTTGTTTGGTGCAGATCATTATTTACTTGGACACAGGAGCAGGCAAGACTCTTGTGGCAGCCCTACTGGCCAAGCACGAGATCGCCAGACAAACCAACGGCGGAAAACACAAACGAGTATTCTGCTTGGTTCCCACAACGATCCTCGTTGCTCAGCAGGCTGCAGTGTTTCGCCAGTACGTGGCTGAGAGCATTGGGGAATACACAGGTGACATGGGCGTGGACTCGTGGCGTTCGCGTGAATGGAAACATGAGATGCAGTACGTCACGACATATCAAAAATCACTGTGATTGGCTGCACGCTTTCCTTACCTCTTCTGTAACACTGTGATGCCACCAGCTGCAACACTTGACCTGATCCACCTAGCTGTTCAACCTAGCTATTCCATATCGTGCATTTGTGGTGCGAAAAGATACATAGCTCAGTCACAAACTGAGTGACCGTCAATTATCCTTTCAGCACGGCTTGGAAAATGCAAAGTTTGCGAACATCGTCTTACATCCAGAAATCTGCGCTTGGAAAGCTCCAGTTATGATGCTGTTCTGCAAACACAGTTCATTCTGTGGTCATCTGATGTACAATACATTTGGAACGTTCCGTTCTGGTCCACGAACCGCCATGTCAGTTACTGTTCGAAAGGTGGGGGGCACTCTCCACATGATGTACCCAGCCGACTATGTGGTACAAGTTTGCATCTGACTGCTTGGTGCTTACCAACATGCCACCTATACGGTTTGTATTATCCGTATACTCTTCTTCCATTGACAAAAGGTTCGCCGAAGTGCGGCTGTGCTGCAGCCCGTGGCAGGGTGCCTGGTGCTTAACTGTTGTGGACAAGGGGGTAGAGGGGGGCGAGAGGGGGAGGGGGGGGGGGTGTAACACCCCCTCCCTTGTTTGACCACCCTTCGCCTCCATGGGGCGCTCCTGTAGGAACCGACCCACCTGCCTGCTGCAGCTCACACTTGTTTGTTTTTCACCTGTGCGCAGATTCCCAGCCAGTGCCCTCTTTGTCGTACCCTTCAAGTTCGCGTTGTTGCTGTGGCATACCAGTCAAACAGGGCAGATGTGAACCAGGGGGCGGGGTGGCTGCTTTGGCTGGGGCGTACAAGGGGGCTGGGTGCCCCCATGGGAGGGGGGCGGGGGGTGGGATATCAGGGTGGGGTGGGCATGTACACGCTCAGTAGCCCAGGCCTGTGTGTATGCATGGGTTTGGAGGGGGGGCTTGGTGGTGGTGTGGGTGAATATCAGAGTTGTACAATCTTATATGTATGAAACTGCAGGCTTGGCAGCTCTGGAGGCTAAGCTCCTCGCGCTTTTTCACACTTCCGATGGTGTTTGTTACTTCGAAAAAGAACCCCTAGCGCGTTCAAGTTTCCATTACCGACTCTGCAAGTTCCCGGGCTACGTCATCGCATGCATATGCATGCAGGAGCAGAGCAATGTTAGTCATGACGCCGGCTATCCTGAACTCCCTCCTCGCAAACGGAACTGTGAAGTTCTCAGAGATAAGCTTGCTGATATTCGATGAAGCTCACCACTGCACCAAGAACCACCCCTATGCCAACATCATGCGGAAGTATCACAACTTGAAGTCAGGGTATGAGAGGCCAAAGATCTTTGGAATGACCGCAAGTCCTGTCAACACGAAAGCGGGTTCCAGTGAAAACATGCGCAAGAACATTCAGCAGCTGCAAGAGCTGATGGATGCACGACTGAAGACCGTCAGTTCTGTTGCACAGGTCCGTGCTTGTTCATTCATTACTTACAGATGGTTGAATTTTTGGGCACGTTTTGGGGCCTTTTCGTATTAATTAGCTCCGTATCATTTGAGAATTGTTTCTCAACCAGGGGGTTTTTTGTGCGGTACTACAGCTGACAATGCAGTAGTTGACGTAATACAAAGTTTCAGCAGTTGTTGCAGGTTTGCATTTCAATTTCGTGGCAGTAGGCGGCAGGCGGACCAGATATTGCTTCTTGTCAACATGATGTGTGCATACATGACTAGAATTCAACAGATCTCTTCACTACATGTAAACTTGCATATAAAACAAGATATGCCGCTCTGTGTTTGTATCAGTTCTGTTGCACAGGTCCGTGTCTGTTCATTTATACTTTACTGAAACCAAGGTCGCTGACCACTGATGGTTGAATGTTTGGGCACGTTTTGGGGTTTTTCGTATTAATTGGCTCCGTATTGTTTGAGAATTAGTTCTCAACCAGGGAGTTTATGGTGCGGTACTATAGCTGACAATAGTTGACGGAATAAAAAGTTTCAGCAGTTGTTGCAGGTTTATATTTCTCAATTTCGTTGCGTTGTTGTGGCAGAAGGCGGCAAGCGGACCAGATATTGCTTCTTGTACTAAAACATGATGTATACATACATGACTAGAATTCAACAGATCTCTTCATTATATGTAGACTTGCATGTAAAATAAGATATGCCGCTCAGTGCGTGTACCAGTTCTGTTGCACAGGTCCGTGTCTGTTCATTGTTTGTTGGCCCCCAGGGCCACTTTAAGTGCATGGATTGTTTTATAAAAGGTTTCGGTCAAACCCTACGGCATGGAGCTGCTGCTAAGAGCGCCGTGTGGCTTCCGTGAGAGTGGGCGAAGCAGGCAGAATTTACAGGTGGTTGAATGTTTGGGCAAGTGTTTGTGGCCTGTTTACAAAACGGAAAGGTAGTGAATAGGCATGAACCCAAATAGCCAACAGCAACTAACACAAAACATTCACCACTTCACTCGAAAGTTTTGGGCAACTGTTAAATCGGTACCTTCACAATAATTAAAATTACATGTTAACGAGATAATCCGCCCCAAGGCGTTGCGCATGCATGCAGTTTGTGCCGATCCCGACAAAGGACCATCTGTTCTACCATCCGATGGACTTTGAGCCCGGCCGGAACCTGATGATTGTTTTTGCTCTGCAAATTGTGCTTCAGGATCAGGTGCGCTAAAGCTCCCATATGCATGTATGCATTGCCAAGCTTGCTCATGCTTGGTTCACAACTCTATGAGAGCCTCAGTGCCCGAACACATCGTACAGGGTTCCTTAGGGTTTTTGGACCCCCTGGCATTGATTAGGTAATCGTAGTAGATGGAGACCCGGCATCATTCCAGATGTAAAAGTCACCAATTTGAAAGTTCAAACGTTTGAACAGGGACCCTCTCTATGTTCACATGTGACCCGGTTATAGGTGTCATGGTTACGTAATCACAACCCTAGATGCATGCAGAGGCTGCTCTCAGCAGTCACCAAGTACCAGAACCTGCAGCACAAGGCTTTGAAGCTCCAGAACCTTCCGAAGGTGTACCCCCCCAACCCCCTAACTATGTGCCCCCTCCCCCCCAACCAAGTATTGAGAGCAGCAAGTACAGCTCTAGCCAGCAGACCAAACCCATGCCATGATCCGGGGCAGAAGAAAAACCACCCCCGTTGTTGGGGCTTCAGTTCATGCCTTCGTGCGCGAGCGTGGGGGGTTGGGGGTTAGGGTTTAGGGGATTAGTGATAGGTGGGGGGTGCCACCCCTCCCCCCCAACCCAATCCCCCACCTCAGTTCTGAGAACCTCCCCTCCCCCCCTCCATCACCCTGATATCAGATGCACTTCATCGCAGGGTTCGTGATACTCACCCTGTTTAGCGAATGTTTCTTACATATGTCATGTAATGCATGGTGCTCATGCATGTTCAGGGGGCGAAGCTGCATGAGCTGGACAGCCGAGGCGCTTTGTCGCGCGCAGAGGGGGTGAAGGACTGGCTGCTGAACAAGTTTGGATTCTGCCTGCTGCATCAGGGGCCGTTCTGCGCGGCCATGATTCTCAAGGTGAGGCTGTTTCTACATTTAGCAACCTGCTCACAACCTTTCAAAAAAAAACCCCCTTCGAATGGGGGCCATGCCTATTTATCCCAACAAAGAGATAAGGCCCTGGGGGCAACAACATGATAATAAATCAGTCTTGAAGCATGACTCACATCCTTATTAATTAAAACCGAACTATGAGCCTCGCTATGAGCATGGCTAAGCACCGCCAAACTTGATGAGTTCGCGTTTGCTAGGAAAGGCTTCTGTGATGGTGCTGTTGTGCCATTCAAGTGAAGTGGTGGGCATTTTGTGTTGGTTGCTTTTGGCTATTCGGGTTGATGCCTATTCACTACCTATCCGGTTTGTAAAGGGTTTGTGGTTCATGTGCAGGAGTACTTTCAATACACAGCACCGGATGGAACGCTAGCAACGCTGGGCGAGCTCGGCACAGAGCAGGAGCACTTTTCAAGCGTGTCCAAAAACAGAAAACCTAACCCTCGCTGCAGCTGTATCGAGCAGACCGCGGTGGCCAAGGAGCAAATGCTACAAAAAGTGCAGGTGCGTTCACCCGCCCGCTACCTGCCCTCTGACCCCGCCCCCCCCCCCCCCCGCCCTGTCCGCCAGGTAAGTACAACATTGCTGAAAACTGCCGTACTCTGTTCGGGGTGCGGTGGAGCTTCAGAACTTATGAATGTTCGCCACAGTTTGACGACAAGGGGTGGCCGTTTGAAAATGGATTGAATTGTGAGTCCGCTCTGCAATATGTTCCAAACTTTCAGCGAGTTGTACAGTACTGGGGGCGGGGGGGGGCGGGGGGGGGGGGGGGGGGGGGGGGGGGGGGGGGGGGGGGGGGGGGGGGGGGGGGGGGGGGGGGGGGG
>JAUMHD010006858.1:0-11136 GCA_032359135.1 Ulvella scutata
ACGTGTCGCCGTATTGCTTCATAGAATTTATTATACACTGTAGGCCGGCCGGTGCGGCAGAACACCCCGCTTTGTCGCCTGCATAAGCTTGAACTGCAAGGACGGTTCACAATTGAACAAGACAAGCGCCACTTTGGTGAACCATCCTCAGTAAGCACGAATGCTTGGTTGTTCGAAGCAACAAGGGCAGACGGATAGGATCTTTGGGCCTGCAAATGACTGCTACGACAATGACAAATAATTCAAATTGTGCGTTAATTCTGAGCGGCGAATGGTCAATTACAGAGGAAAACAAAACCCAATTCTTTGATAATTAGCCATTTCTGGACAGCTGTAATTTACAAGAAAATGTGACGTAATTGCAGCTTTTTAATCACCCGATACTTGAGCTCTTGCCAACTGTAATTTGCAGCCCTATGCAGAACACAAATGGAGCTGGGAATACCTGGGCTTGTAGATTTGTGTTACCAGCTGTGCCTTCGCTAGTTTTGTTCTCTGAGTTCACGGGCGTGCAATCGTCACAGGGCTTGCAATTGTCACAGAGGCTCCTAGCGAGGGGCTACTGGGGTTGATCATGAGGGGTTAGGGCGGGGAGCGCGCGCACCGGGCAGCAGCTCCAAGCAGAGGGAGGCGGCATTCGGAGGAGGGGGGGATGGAGGATTGGGAGCCGCAGTATGTGTTGGGGGCGATCCGCTGCCGCAGGTGGCTGCAGCATAAAAAACAGAGGTAGGCAGCAGTAGTGTAAGGCTCATCCTGGTCTAGCTTAGAAAGTTCTGGAAGGTTTCTGCAACTAGTTTATGTCATGCAATTAGCTGCTCGTTGGTCTGCACCTTGAGCGCTTGCGAAACGGTTACAAGGAGTCTGTTTCGTTGACTCTTGAAACGTTTAATTTGGAAGATTAGTAGCTGTTCTGGATTGTGACTTGCACCCACCTTGTTGGAGCTCACACGCCCATCACAGGGCCCTGTTCTGAGTCTGAGTTTCCACACGTCATCACATCAACAAGTAGGCACCAACAGGCCCGGCAGGATTGCCTCGCCGGCAACAGTGTGGTCACAGAACCTTCAAAAGCTCCCCGCATTCACACTGGAATGCTGCATGTACCCTAGTGCGTACTCCCGTGCGCCAGTCTTGTCAATCATGCAGTAATCGATCATTCAGCCTCACCTACCAATGAAACCCGGCACTTCTGGAAAACGTGCAGAGGACAGTTTACAACTCTGACGGGATGCAAGATACAAACCAACCACGCTGAACATCCAATCAAGTTCGCACTCTGAACTCAAGTCGGCATATTCTCACTACACAAGCTCTCTGTCAGCATGACACTGTGCAATGAACCGTCTAGATGTCACACCACATTTTTATCGCACACCATCCCACAGCTACGAACTAACTTTCTGTGACGCCAGCAGCAACCTTCATATCTGTCGAGATCTTGGTAATTTGTGCATCCGAGGTGTCCCACTTCACAACAGCAGGATGTTGTGGGTGCTGCATCTTCAGTTGGTTGATGTACCTGCTCTCCAGAGGCAACCCTAATGAAAACGTGCCTGCCATTACAAACCGGAAAGGAAGTGAACAGCCATGAACCCAAATAAGCAAAAGCGGCACACGTTAATGAAAACTTGTCAGCCACTGTCAGCCAAATTACACAACTTATATCGTGGTCACGCTGGACAATCAAGAACTGTCAGCATGAACACATGCAACACCCCTCTTCTGTGACGTATTTAGATGCCACAATTAGCCTTCGCCCATTCCTTGACTACATGTTTGGTGTTCTCACCTCCGCGGCGTTGAAAGCCTGAAAGTCCGCATAATACAATAAACGCTATTTGTGTTAGTTGCTTTTGGCTATTCGGGTTCATGCCTATTCACTACCTTTCCGGTTTGTAAAAGGAGTACACGTACAATAAACGCCACTACAATTGATTCCAGAGGCAAAACAGGCCAAAGAAAATACACTTCAGTACAAGCCAATACAATGAATGCCAAAGCTGTACAGGTTACAGACGTACATCCATCACATGGCACATCAGGAGGTGGTTCACTCAGCAAGACACTCGCAACGGCACACGAACCAGAGAATGGCTGAAGGCAAGTCAAGTACAGCTGTTCGTAAAGAGCAAAGTGTAGCTGCGAGAAAAGCACAAAGTGAAGCTGTGCGCTAAGAGCAAAGAATAGCTGTGCGAAAATCAGAGTGTAGCTGTGCGCGAAGAGCAAAGAATAGCTGTGCAAAAAGCAGAGTACAGCTATGCAAAAAGAGCAAAGTATAGCTGTGCGAAAAGCAGAGTACAACTATGCAAAAAGAGCAAAGTATAGCTGTACGAAAAGCAGAGTGTAGCTGTGCAAAAAGAGCAAAGAATAGCTGTACGAAAATCAGAGTACAGCTGTGCAAAAAGAGCAAAGAATAGCTGTACGAAAAGCAGAGTACAGCTGTGCCAAAAAAAAACAGACTGTAGCTGCGCGGAAGAGTTTTTGTTTTCTGAGTGTAGCTGTACGCAAAGCACCTGCGGTACGGCTTGCCGAGATGGAGGCAGACGGCCACCAAGTTGGCGAGCGCCTCAGGGTCTTTGTCATCCTTGCGCAAAGCATCCTGCAGTTCGGTCTCGGCCTCCTCCCACCTCAGCATGCGCATGTTGGCCGCCGCCACCCCATTGTGCAGCTTGGCCTGCAGTTGCAATCAGCAGTTGCATTCAGTTGCAAGCATGTATCAGTTGGTTGCATATGCATGCCACAGTTGGCATGCGGCCTACCGTTGCAAAGTAGCACGCATGATTCCGCTGCATGCTTGCCCAACGGTAGCACGCATGCATCAGAAGCAGCGGTTGCACCTACAGGAGGCAGGCCAAGTGCAACTAGAGCTCCTATAGAGCTTCTAGTCAACATGCATGCTACAGTCGTGTGCATGTAGCAGATGCATTCACTCAGCATATGCGTGCAGCGAGAGGGATACAAGAAAACCCGGGCTTGCGCATGCAGCAGATGCGTGCATGCATGCCACAGCTGACCACAGTTGCATGCATGCTAGTGTCTATCACGTCATCCACCCGCACGGCCGTGCACCGGCACTGCCAAGAAACTGTTGAACATAGCCAGTCTACTGTAACCACTGGACATCTGAGCTCTATATAATATCCCTAGCTAACAGCATACACCAACAGAAACCCTTTTTGAGTAACTAAACTAGGCAAAGGCGATTGGCATAGAGTTGAAGTGCTTGAATGCAAGGCATGGTGTTCAACTGCTTGGACCATGCATGGACATACGAGCCACTGAGCCTGATAAATTTTTCTTTTTTTTGACCAGTCCAAGGCCTAGCCCTTCTTCATGGGCTACTGGTTCCGACGGTGGTCACCCGGGTTACCCGAGGCACCCGGGTTACCCGATTCAACCGGGTCACCCAAGTCACCCGGGTTCCAGTTGTCGTGGAATGAGATGTATGTGTGGTTATACAGCGCATTGCCACCTGTGCTTATATTTGGGTGCTTTGGCATTGGTGATGCCTTGGTTATTATTACTTCTGTTGTTTTGAGTTTGAGTTGCTTCCCCTAGTTCAAACTATCTCTTTCTCCGCGTCCTGGCGATAAAACTACTAGTCCAAGGAGCATGGCAAGGGTATCGGCACTGACAACTTGTCAGCCACTGTCAGCCAAATTAATCAGCTTCTATATTGCTGCTCACCCCGGAAAATCATGAATTGTTACATGTAGCAGCCCCCACAAATGATAGCTCCCTTACAAACCGGAAAGGTAGTAAATAGGCATGAACCCAATTGTTACATGTAGCAGCCGCCAGAAATAATCCTTTACAGTATTTCGCTGACAAAATTAGTCTTTCCCCATTATATACTGTATCCCTGGAGCAGGGAACGAGTCACTGCTGTCAAACAGCACCATCTACTACTATATATGATTATTCCCACCGTTTTGCCGTTTCTGACGATCCCCGTCATTCCACGCCTGCTAATTACAAACTTAATCACATATCATTGTTGTATAGTGATATGGCTTGGCGAGTTGTGGTTCAGGACGCCGTTTCGGTAGCAATGTGGGTTGAACGGTCATGGATGCACGAAGCTGCCACTACAGAAATACTTCAGAATCACGCTGCTTCTGTTGGTGAACAAATAGCTACATACATATTCAACTCTATACCGTCGATCATGGGTGCCTAGACCCGCTCTACTTCGTGCAGTACGTACATCTGGATCATCAACACAGCGGTTTGTAACGCGAAAGGATATTAGCACAGTGCACCATTCCACGCAAGCTTCAAGGAAACGACTTACTTTATCCTACAGATGGGCAAGATCTATGTTTCGAACTGTGATTCGCGAGCGCTTAGTGTTGTCGTGTTAATTGCAATGTGCACTTCCGGGACAGCCAAATCGCAGCTCCACACGTATAGTAAGGCACAAACGATCATCAACAGTGCATTCAATGCGTCAAAGTGTGCACAGTTTGCAAAGGGTGTCATGTCTGTGATTCTGGCGTTGCATGCGATGACGAGCAAGTTGTCAGCGTATACCGCGTATAGTCTGGCAAGTAAACATCATGCACAGCCTAACGCGCAAAGAGAAGCTCCCGCTTTCCTTTGCACACTAAGAGGCTGAGTCGCGCGAAGCGCGCGAAACCTTGTTTACACGACTTTTTTTGGTCAACCTTGACGCCCTATTCTTCCTTACAAACCGGAAAGGTAGTGAATACGCAACCTTCGCGCCCAATTGCTAAATAAAACTCAAGCATGCTGAAAACTGGGAAGAATTTAGCAGTCAGCTAAGAGTGCTGGGAAAGACTTTCGTGATGGTTCTGTTTTATTCTATTCGAGAGAAGGGGTGGTTCGAGAGAGTTCGAGAAGACTTCGAGAGAAGCTATTCGAGAGAAGGGGTGGTTCTTTTGTGGGTTGTTGCTTTGGCGGTTTCGGTTCATGCCTATTTTCTACGTTTCCGGCTTGTAAACCCCGGAATTCAGCAGTACGCTGCAATTCATCACCACATGCAATGCAGTAGTACAGTGCAATTCACCACTTTGTGCAATTCAGCAGTATACTGCAATTGATCAGCGTTCAGTAGTTGCATCGACAGTAAGCACAGGAAGAGTTCATGTGAACTAAGGGGGAAGAAAACCAAAGCAACGTTCAGTAGTTGGCCTTCTTCAGTACACTGCAATTGATGAATTCAATAGTACGCTGCATTCAGTAGTATGGTTCAACAGTACGCTGCAATTTATCAACATTCAGTAGTATGGAGAACAGATTGGGCAGCACACCGTCCAGGTGTACTTATCTCCAAGCTCTTGGAATGCATAAGCAGATTCTTGAGCCTTGGAACCTCCCATTGCGAGGCCTGTCCATGCAATTGCCAGCTGTGTCAGCGTTGCATCATCATCGATCGCTGACATGGCCTGCATGCAATCTTCTTTGACACAGCTGACATCTGAGATTGTGAATTGACACGCACATTTCAGCAACATAAGCCACTAGGCATAACATCCGGAACTCAGCGGCATTCTTCAAAGGAAAGCTGTGTATTTACCCTAAACCTCCGAGGAGCTGTGCTTTCTGTGCCTTGCAACAAGACTCTGTTATTCAGGTTGTAGCCAACTCACTGCCTGTTTGAATTGTAAGAAATCTAGGACTGGCCAAGCCATGGTGATCAAGAGGGTGTACTTTGATGCGATTGATTTCCTGGATTTACCTTGAATGGTGCTACTGTTTGGGCGTGATCCAATGATCGGTGTGCGATGGCGGGTGTGTCTGGATTAGCTTCTCATGATCTGTAGGACGTGCCCTCAGCTCTATGTACATGCATCCTACAGCAGCGTTGCAAAAGAGGCTGAGAAGATATTTACAGGCCAGTTCCATGCCGGATGTGTGCATAAAACTGATCTCTGTAGCACCACACTCTGGGCTGGTGCAGCACTGCCAGGGGAGGTACTGGATCCTCAACAGTACCAGTACAAGTCTCGCTTAGAAGATAGGTAAGGAAGTGTGAGATCCTTGTTTTAAGGATCGTTTGGGACTTTTGATCGTGCTGTGGTTGCATGCTTGAATACTGACAGGTATCAGTGCTGGCGAAACCCATGTCCCACAACGGCCTGATCCAGATGCCCATGAACATAACGACTATAGTTCGTCACGTGTGTATCAGGTTTGCAGAGTTCAGAGGATCGATACCTTGACAGTCTTTTCCGCATAGTCGTGTCTGTCCAGGAGCAGGTACAGCTGAACCATGAGTGCCTGCCTGCAAACAACCAGCTGCCAATGTTGTCTGGACAAACTGATATACCGAGGCTAGCTACAGGAGAAACTTGTATTCGTAACATGACGAATGCCACATCATGTTAACCATGATGGACAGCAGCAACTCCAGCAGGAAGCGTTACAACAACATTTACAAGATAATAACAAAAAATTCAATGTGCAAGAGCAGGCATACAGCTCGCACAGTCCAGATCGCTCGTTTGCAACAGGTCAACACAACAGAAGGAAGAAGCAGCATACATCTCCAGGGTGTTCGCTGCACTACACGCACGCAGTGCGTCGGGTATTTGACCTTCCTCTGTGAGTATGAGAGCTGCTATAATGCAGGCTGTTGAGTTTGCACTGACAGTGTCATCTGCCATCCACTCCTTCACAGTGGACAAGCAATCCTCCTGCACCATGGCACTGCCGTGGATCATACACTCGACTAGCTGAAGTATATGGCATCGGTTTTGGTAGAAAAAAGAGCTTATCCGTAGTGCAACAAAACGTAATGCAACCCACCTTACTTCGACGTTTCAAATGCCTACATGCGCTGCAGCAAGCTCATGTAGCTAAAAAAACGTGTGTGTATGGGGGGTTACCTTTGGCTTCTGTTGAGCCTTGTACTCAGCGTACAGTTTCACTGCTTGAAGAGCCTGGGCTGCCCCGTCCGGAATTTCGCTGATCACCAGCTACACAGCACCGGTGAGATTCTTCAGGTTGGTCCAGGACACAAAAGAACACGCTTTTCGGGTGTGTACACACCTGTGAGCTACCAAGAGCAATGTAGGACCTATACACAAACACATCACGGGCTATGGAGTCCAGCTCAGACAGTGAAGTGAGATCTTGAGCCTCATTTATAGCGCTCTGGTAGGCACCTAAGTAGAAAAGGTTACGAACTGGAAAGAGAACGTCTCCCATGTCTATTCTCTTCAAGAAGGAGCCGCACGCTGCAGACCGGCAAAAGGAAAGCTACAGCAGCAGAGCACTGAACAGAGTTCAGTACTGTTTGCTCTGGATCAACCCCTGGTCATGTTTCTTCCCGACTGCTCGTCTGCCAATCGGTCATGTGCAGTGGGAGAGCGCGTGGTCACGCGGTGTTCATACTGTTCCTCTGCACCGCGCGCGGTGGCTCGGACTGTGGGGAATCCAAGATCTTTCTGCTGGAACCAGTCTACTCTCGAACTACAGTTGCGGTGGATGAATGAAGAGTGTCCTGTCGTGTTCGGTGCTTATCAGAGCTCTGTGCTGGGCCATCCATGTGTTTCTGTCGTAGACTACGCTGAGAAAGATATCTGCTCTCTGTATCAGTCTGTGCAAGTGCCCCGAGTCAATCGTCTAGCTTCGAGGCCGCTTCCAGCAGAGCTTCTCTTGTTTTTGAGTAAACAGGCGTGTGGGAAGAGTGGATGCGACGGTGGCTGCAAACAGCGGTGAGCGGGTTCGCAGAGCGACTCGGTCAAGTCCTGCGCCCGTAGCTTGAAGTGCCAGGTGCGCCTCTGGCACCCTGACAAGTGTGATGCGTAGAGCTGATCGATGTCCTGGACACGCTGACTCTGCACCATGCGGCACACTTGAACAGCACGAGATGCAACCGTTCACAATAATTCGTTTCATGTCGCTGAGTACACGAATCAGATACACGCCAGCAGAGCTGTAATGATCGGATGGGCATTACAGGTGCGATGATGTTATGATCCAGACTGTTTCCGTCCTTCAAGACAGCCATGTTACAAGTCATGGCTTATGTATTTGTCAAGGTGGCAATGGTACCGAAGAAATTGCCGCAACGTTGTGCACTCGACGGTACACAGGCGACTCCCGAACCAAACGGTGGTATTGCGTGCAGGCAGAGCACGAATCCAAGCGAGCAAGTTAGTGCTGAATGTCGGAGAAAGGATTCTGGGGCCGGATCTTTGGTTCGCAGCCAGATGATCAGGCCCCAACGCATTCCTTTGAAGAGCTGCACCGCATCCACAATGTGCTGCTGGATCCGCAAAACCAGGTAGTTAACGCCTTCAACAAAGCAGTTCTCATCGAGACCCTGCGTGAGCTCGCGGAGCTATTAATCTGGGGTGATCAGAATGACCCAAGAGTGTTTGAGTACTTCTTGGAGCACAACCTTCTGCGCCACTACAAACGCATCCTCGCAGTTCCCTCTCACAGGCGCGGTGGAGTCGCTGTTCAACTTCTGCAGGTGAGTTACTCATGTCTCATATACCGGAAGGGTGCCAGTTTGGCTGATCATACCTTCACAATAAGAAGATGCAGTAGGCGGGGTAGAACTCACATGGCTGGAAGTAACTAACGCAAAACCCACCACTTCACTCGAATGATGTTCACAGACAACTTTGCATATTGTACTTGCACGTACTTCTTCTTGTTTCCACTGCCATACACAGCACCTATCAAGCACGCGTAAACCTTGATTCAAGGAAATGCTAATGTATAAATCCACGGTGTGCATTGGTCACTGTCCAGTATGACTTTTAAAGTGCTGTGAAGCTGTTTTCACGCTGTGGAACGGTTTTGTTGTAGTGGATTGAAGGGGTGACAACCCCTCCAGAACTGTGAAATAACGCCACCTGCCAAGTACCTCTCCAAATCAACTGAACCAAGCCACAGTATAGCCTATTAACACAAGCAGATTGGCATATGCCAGTACTGCCCCCAGTGTGGCAGGCCTTTTGCACTTGCTTTTGCGTCTGAATATGCATGTTATAGTACTGCCTTGCGCATGCATGTCTCACTCCAACACTTTCAGCTTTCACAGGGCAAGTTGAACGTCCAGTATTTTCAGATTAGCTTTGTCCACTGCGCATCTTTCTTTTCCTGTTGCAGGGGAGGTCTGAACCGACACTATCTGCTGCAGACCAGGGATATAATTATGGAATCGAGACAGACAAACTGTGTCAACGACATGCTTTCAAGCATCGATCTGCATTCACGCTATTCGGGATCTTGCCCTTTCATTGTCTTTCAGGCTTGTAACGAAGCTTTCAAGCATTCCTGTTAGGAGATATTACTGTTCACAGCTCACGATCTTCCAGCCTGAGCAAGATACCCGTTCATTCACTTGCCTCACAGTGGCAGTGGCTTACAAGCAGGGACATACAAGTAAAGAATGGGGAAAGGCTGAATATGTCAGCGAAATGCTTCAAAGCATTCACTTTGGGGGGTGGCACATACAACACATTGATTATTTTCCAGGGCGAGTGCAACACAGATTAATTAAATTGGCTGACAGTGGCTGACAAGTTGTGCCATTCGAGTGAAGTGGTGGATATTTTTGTCTGAGTTGCTTTTGGCTATTTGGTTTCATGCCTATTCACTACCTTCCGGTTTGTAAGCCTTTGCGCTGACAAGTCAGCGGCTGACAAGTTGTAAATAACGATACCCCTGCTGACAAGTAGCCAGTAACGATGATCCTGCTGCAGACTCTGAGCATCCTGATCACGAATATCAGCAAGCAGACCTCGATGTTCTTCCTGTTTTCGAATAACCACCTCAACGACATCATAGGCCTTGGCTACGATCTGAGGGATGAGGAGGTCCTCGCTCACTTTGTCACTCTACTCAAGACCATCTCGTTCAAACTGAACAAGGACACAATTCAGTTCTTCTATCAAGTGGATGCAAACAACAGGTGCCTGGTTCCCCTGTGCCCCACAGGTTCCCACTGCTAACAGCTGCACCCCTGTCCTTCCAGGGTCTTTTTGTTTGTCTTGTTGTTGTAAAGCATCGGTTTGGACTTGTATTTGTCTGGCATTTGTCTTGTATTGTGTTCGTCTGGTGCTTCTCTTGTGTTGGTCTGACATTTGTCTTGTATTTATCTTTTTCCTTTCCCCAGTGCTCACCAGAGACCAGCTCAACAGAGCATGGATGCAGTGCTCTCACTGCGATCAACACTGGCAGACGTGGCATTCATAGTACCGTACTGGAATACATGTGCATGCGTACGTGGCATGCAAAGCAGCTGCACCCACGACCCACCAGGGTGTTTCGTTTATGTTGTATTTGCAATGTAACGTTTTGGTCGTGTATTTATTGTAATTTGCAACGCGTTCAGTAACGTGACTACTACGCATGCATGCAGGGCGCATTTCCCACTCTACACTGAAGCCAAAAAGCTCTTCAATCACAGCGAGGGCATGGTGCGTGCGGCCGTACGCATGCTCACCATTAATGTGTACAGCGTGCAGGATGCAGCGATGCTGGACTATGTCTCCAGCCCCCCCTGTAACCACTATTTCCACGAAGTCGCCCTGCATCTTGCAGAGCATGCATTACACTTTGACAGGCATCTAGAGGCTCTGCAGTCGGGTATGTGCCACCACTATTTCTTTCTTGAATGATCGGGAGGCAGAGGTGCCAGGGGGGCCAGGGGGGTGCCCTGCGTGCTTGTGGGTTTCGTCATGCCGACTGCAACCTTCGGAAAATTACCCATAGTTGGCTGCATCCTTTCTGGCACTCCTTCCCCGAATATCGCCAGAATCCGGAGAGTTCCCATTGATCGGTCTCTCCCAATCCGGAGAATTCCCATTGAAGAGTTCCCAATGAAGTGTTCTTTTTATCTCCTTCAATTCTGTGCGGCGTTCGTTGGTTCAGACATGTTTCTTGCAACCAAGCCAGATGATGCAGTTTCTACTCGAAAACCTTTGGGCAGTCATCAAGTTGCTGTGCACATAACATCCTGTGCACGAACCGGAACTAGTGAAAAGGACCGAAAGAACCGAAAACATCTATGACAACCTGTCACAACAAAAACGGGAGTGTTTTTATCGGTGTATGTTGTACAATGTTGAATGTGGCCTTTACAAACCGGAAAGGTAGTGAATAGGCATGAACCCAAATAGCCAAAAGCAACTAACACAAAACATCCACCAC
>JAUMHD010006869.1:0-11131 GCA_032359135.1 Ulvella scutata
TGAAGTGGTGCATGTTTTGTGTTAGTTGATTTTGGCTATTTGGGTTCATGCCTATTTACTACCTTTCCGGTTTGTAAAAGACAGGTATCTAGTAATGTGTGTTACATCGACAGGAAAGTAGAACAATGAACTGGAAATACCACTCCAACAATCGACACCGCTTTATCTCTGCTACAAGTAAACTGCGTTGACCGTTGTTTCGTGCAGATTTCAATATGCATGTCGAAAGATTTGGTACGCATGCAACAACGGAAAATTCCAATGATACAGGTGCGGCAGCACTAAACACTCAGCTGCACTCAATTTCCAATGGCAGGTTTCCACCTCGGGGTTACACGCATTCCCAACCAACCAACAAACAAAGCAACCCTAAACCTAAGTAGTCTGCGGCGTGATCGTAAGCTCCCGTGTGGGCCCCCCCATACGGAGCCTCAGTGCAGACTCCCACTTCACGCTTGCCTCAACACCCCCAGCGCCACAACTCTGGCAAAACATCGCTTGCAACGGCAGGAAACCCTGCTTCTCCAGCACACGCGCGGCAACCCTAGCGTCTCCGGCCAAAAACCCTGCACGGTAACAACATTTGACATGTTCGTGTTATGCATGGTTGATGCACCCGAACAGCATTCAATTCAATGATGCGTCACACAATGCATGTGGAGCATGCATTCGCACCGGCAAGCATAGCGGCACTGGGAAGCAGCGAGGCTGTTCCTTTGAGAGTTAGGTCGGAGAGTTGCTGTGCTGCGCCCGCTGCCCCCACAGCTGCTACGAGGCGAGCTTGCTGCGCTTGCGTAAGCTTGCTGGTGTGGGGTGCCATCAACTGGATTGTGGCTTGAAGGGTCTCAGTGTCCTGCAAATCGGCGAGTATGTCACAAAAAACCGAACATGTGCCGAGGTGGTATCATAATTCACTGCATTGTGATCTTGCTTACAGCCACCGAGCTAGTTGTGAAAGTTTCCTATTGCTGAGATAAGCAACAGCGCATCGGAAGTTTTATGTGACTTTTGCACGTAACCATGTCTACAAGGATCAACAGTGACGGCGCCTGTTCTCCAGGGGGGGGGGAGGGGCAGGCATGAACCCAGGGCATAGTTAAGGAACGAGGAGCGAAGTTATGTAAGAGAAATACTTTAAAGTGTACATTTTTGGGGGTGTTGCATGGAACACTTCATCACTTGCCGGGGTGAGAATGGTAGAAATTGAATATTGTGGCTGACTTTGGCTGCCAAGTTGTCAATAACCATACCCGTGCAGGAAACAGTGATGCACCTATGTCTTGCTATACCATGGCAACTTTGAACGTGCCAGCACAAATCTCTGTGTGAACATATTCAAATACTGCATGATGTGAAAAGCGCATGGCGTGCTAGACGGTACCGTCCAACAGGGTTGGCCAAGACGTGACTACAAAAGCACGTCATTGGAGGAGTGCATACAGCAAGGCCAATCACCAGTCACATAAAGCACACAACACATCAGATTCAAACGATTGCAGGAAAGATGTGCTGTGCATATGCTTCTTACAGAATGCATCTCTGCAATTAGTGTAACATCGACAGGACACCATGCATCTCTGCAAGGTGTCTAAAAGGAAGGTTATGCAAGTTAGGTTCTGAAAGGCAGTAGCTTCAAGCAGTACAACGTACAGAACACAAAAAAGGAGAAGCATGTGCATTATGACGTAGGAGCTCACCGCGAACAACACAGAAGCATCCAGAAGCCTCAGGCCGAGCTCAAGAGTGGCTTGGGGGGTCGCTGCTGCAGTTTTTAATGGAGTTTCGGCTTTTTTGGCGGTCTTGGAGACTTCTGTGCCGTTGGAACCTTCATCGTTGCCCATTCCATTCTTGGTGGGCGATGCGGCGGCACTGTTTGCCAGTGATGCAGACCCTGGAAGCAACAACGGAATTGAAATACATGTGATCGTCAGCACTATGCCATATGGCGCAATGAAAGAGATGGACAAGCAATGCAGCAGTATGCAAAATATGTCAAAGTTCACCATGCGATACTGTTCCGAGCAAATCAGCACAGGTAAGAAAGTCATGCATTCAAAAAAGGGGTTTGTGTACAACCCTCGGACTGTTCAAAGTTTTACAAACACGAAGTTCGACAACCCGGAGGTAGCAGCAAACCTCCGTCATTGTTCTCATCCGCTGCAGTGTCTTCCTCTGCATCTGGAGGTTTCTCCTCCTCTGCAGGAGCTGGGGGTCTCAGGGGCCAGTCCCAGTCAATGATGTCCTCGTACTCTTGAACCTCACCTGCACGCATACATGCATGCATTCGAAGCATGTTGTTAATATTTGTACTTGTGGCCACTTGTGCGAATTTGAATCTGTGTTAACAATGAAAGGACCAGCACCTCCTTCATGTCCATTCTCGTCCACAGCAGTGAGATGAGGTTTGCCTGCCCGAGGAAACATTGGTTTGTACTTTTCGGACGAGGGGGGTGGAGTGGGGGTTCCCTGAGAGGCTCCCTGGGGTGTTGATGGAACGTCTGGTGCATCTGCAAGCCGCAACAGATCCAATCAGAATGTTTGTCACAACAGATGCAGAATGCATGTCACATCGGTTCAAGCAGAATACATGATTCGAACTACCAATTGACCGATTTGCGATGATCAATAAACGAAAAAACACCCAAAACATAAGATACCTTATCTGAACAAAACACAACAGATAGTAAATACTTGATTAGTGGATGACACATTCATAGAATAGATCAGTGAACTCATTCAGCATCCAGTCAATTACAAATTTACCATTCAATAGGTTGCTTGGCCTGAAAGTTGTAAATCCGCAAATACGATGCTTAAAAACGGTACGTATAAGGAATCTTTGCTCCATAAATAAGTGGTTGGAAAGTGCTTTCCAGGCACTTCGGACGATTATACTATGTTCTAGCCATGCACGCATATGATTAAGCGCGACCTTGCACTTCATGCATTATCATCAGCAGAGGTCCATGAGACCTTGCATCAACACGAAGAGAGCCTACCTGGCATGGTGAACATGTCTGCATCCAGGGCAGTTTTCCGACCAGCAACTCCATAATCAGCAATTCTTTTCAAAATCTGATCTGCATTGGCTCCCGCTGCTTGCTTGAACACTGCAATCACATCAGTTGCCACCTGCACATGCATTCCATCACTTGAACAGGACGCTATTTCAAGAAATCGAATATCTGACATGCGCATGCATGTTCGAATCCCCGAAGATACAGGGTAAGACCGAGGATTTTAAATAAACCCCACCTTCGGGGCTCCACCCGCGATACCAGTTGCATCTGGGTTTGTTTCTGAAAACGGATCACCATCATGAGCTCCTGGAGGTGGTTCAGGTGCATCTGGGTCTTTGTCTCGGCCATTCCATGCTGCAAAGCGGGACAGCAGAACCCTGTCTGTGCAACCAGCCAGTAAAGCAGCCAAACATGCATAGCCTCGACGCAGTGCTCCACATTTGATAGCCAGAGCGAGCTCCAGCTCAAGGCTGAGCCCTGCGAAGTGTGCATATACATGAGAAGACAGAAACTACGCACAAACAGATTTGACTCTTTCGCTGCTTAAAAAACGGTTCAGCTAACAATAATTCAGCAGCATGACTGGAGAGTATGAAATAGACTGCTCAGAAGAACCAGTACGTCTTCTAAGAAGTTGTCGAGACATCTTCACACTACACTTCATGGAGTCGCAAGTAAAGTTCCTTTTGGATGATAAAAAACATGATGGAACAAGGCTCGATCGCGCTTCGCGCGTTCTCGCCATTTGTGCAATCTGGAAAGCTTCCGCTTTCCAGATTGATGTCATGTTTATTGTGTCACGGTGATGAACAAAAAGCGACATGAAGTATACATGCTCGACATTCCTGCATGCCATCGCAACCGTGTACGATGGAGCAGCGCATTCCTGAAGATGAAAGATGCATATTTACATTCGATTACTGCTACACAGTTTCTTCAGCGTCGTACCGTGTTATGTATTGTTCACGAACAAAGCGTTTACAGACACACTTGCCATCGACAGCCAATGTACAGGATCAGAGGCTGTTGAACAGATCTACATAAAGCATTTAATGTTTCATGTGTGTCCGTGACTGGATTTCTGCAGTACCCCGGGAGAGATTGCTGTCAAAGCCAGATGTAGACGTCAATCCCGCCAGCACCACACAGCTCACGATCGTGCAATTCGGAGACATTTGTGCACATCTACATGCAAATTGTAATGTTTAGAAGGTGGGTTTGCGGTCTGTACTGCAGTCCTCAGGGAGGAGTTCCGGTGACCGGATACATTGGGCAGCAACCTGTCCTGCGGTTGACCTGCACCACTCAGCTCTACTGCCCGCACGCAAACGCTCTAGTACAAACTAAATGCCAAAAGATGGAGTACGGTTGTGGACGTGAACCCATACACGCACACATGTCCTCCAGGCATCCCAGACAACTTGGCCACAACGCATGTCTCACGTCAGCCGCACAGTGCACCGATTGACGCGCAACTCAGGTGAAACACAAGCGTTTACTCTGTTAGGAAATATCAGGATTTTTCCGGAGCGCGGTGCGCGGTGGAAACGCGGGAACCGGTGATAGTGAGGAATAATAATATATAGTAGTAGATACTACCTTTCAGGTTTGTAAAAGACGTAGTAGATGACTGCATGTGACTGGCATGATCACAAGAAAGATACCAGAAAACTACAACACCTGGTGACTTGCATCTGGTTCAAAACACATGAGCCGCCAGGAGTCAAACCACCTCCCAGACACATCAACTGTCTGCATTGGATACATGCACAGAACATTTATCAACTGCAAGACGCGGGGCTGTCCGCAGTGAAGTTCACACCGGGAAGCAGAAGAGCTTCAGCAGCTCCCAGTGATCCCAATGCGCAGAACATGCGCGCCAAGTTGTCATGGAAGCGATGATGTAATGCAGCAGCTGCCATCTTCCGTGCACCCTGCGCGCCGCATATATCTTCCGGATATCCCGAATCTAAAATAGCATGCATATCCGGTCCATTGCGTTCACGCATGGAGCAGTGAGAACTTCTCGACGACCATACCAGGGACTGATACCCAACTACGCGTAGCTACGACAAGCACGAACAAGATATGGAAACAATCAAAATTAAACAAAAATGTCCAAATGAATCCAACATGGTGTTCATATAACGTTGCTGAAGATGTCATGAAATCGCACCTGCAGATCTCCCTGTGTGGCCATAATGCGGCATTTCAAACCAGCGTGCATAAGCGACATCGCCCATGCATGGCCGGATGTAGAAACCATCCAAAGACTATCCTGAGTCACTCTGACAAGCTTCCAGAGCATTCCAGGGCGAAGAGGAAGAGGAGGCAGCTCAGGTTGAGTAATCGCGTTGCTGAGTGGGCGAGCGATGCCGATGCGGTTCGTAGCGAGAACCAAGGATTGCACCTGCAGCGTTCGCACCGTGAAGAGCATGCACGAGTGTCACTTGTTGATACGGGTGACCACAGCACGTGCACATGAATATGTCTATTACGTAGTAAATCGAACGGTATGTACACATATTCAACGTCCTGTGAGCACGAGACCAGTTTATGAAGCTAAGGATTCTGCAACAGTCTAGAATGAAACCCGAGTCTGTACGTACGTAAACGGTCCCTTGCCCTGGGCATCATGTACCGGCTCAGAAAGAGAAAGGTACGACGTGATCAATAGAAGCAACCAAGAAAACAGCAAACCCTATAGCTTGGAGCTTCAGGGAGGCGCGTGTGTAAAGTTACAGGCATAAATCCATAGAAGGGTTCATGTAGGAGCAACAGGGAAGTGTGTTGCCCAACATCTAAATTCCTACACAGCTGCTGTACACATGTTCGGTTCCTCGTTCTTTCACAGCGTGCAGGCAACGAATGTGATATTCCTCACATTGCAAAAACTATATGAAGGGTCAGGAATCTAATGGCTGTTATACCATCACGCAATGTGCCATCGGCCAGATGCTTGACCAATAGCGACGTCTGAAAGTTATATAACGACTGAAACTCTCAAGACCAAAAAAACGCACCTCGTAAGCGGAAGCAGTGGGAAGCCTAGAAAGTTCTGGAAGGCCATCTGATCCAACATGTGCAAACAAAGAGGTCTGAGACGTCAGCTGTTGCCCTTTTGGAGCAGGCGGAATGATGAAATGGGCTGATATGTCGGATGGAGATGACGTGAAAAGCGTGTTGTCCAACCAGAGCGCCTCAAGGGGAACATGGACAGAGATGCGGGTCAAGAGGGAGAAGGAACTATGCAAAGAGTAGATTTCAACAGCGTCTCTGTATAGAAGTGCTGCGTATTCTGCTGATGGGGAGTAGGAGATCGAATTGGGTGCGGGTAAGAGGTCGGTTCCTGCATTCACAGTACGAGTTCACACTGAGAATTCGCAAGTTGAAGTTCAGAAATCCACAATAATCGAAGAAGGAATACATACAAGGATTCCACACTGAGAAATCGTACTGGGAATGAACACTGTGAACTAGTGTGGACAGTGGAAGAACCGGAGTTCATCAACAGCAAAGAAAAACTGTTCGGGACATGGGGACGTGGCTGACCTGACGCAAATGGTACACCAGAGGGTGGTGTATAGTCTGGAGCATTCGGAATACAGGCAGGAGCGTTCCAGAAAGAAGAACCACTGTCAGAAGAACCGTGAAAGAACCCTAGGACCCCAAACACCTCATCAATGAACACACACGTCTGCAACCCTATCCATGAACAATAACCCTAAGGTTTCAAGGTTGCAGGCGGAGAAGGAAAAAGCACCGGTGGTCAAGAGGCCCCCATTCCAGTCATACAGCAGCAGCTTTTCTCCGTCTTTTTCGGACGCGCCAGAAACATTCACACCGATAAGAATTCCTTCATGCACCGCTACAGGCTCCCCTACGCCTTCGGGGATACCTAACCTATCCACGACTGTTGCCGCGGACCCGAAAGTGGTCGTCGCAACGTTTCGGATCGTTACAAACTTGCTGGATTTGGATGACGTTGCTGCGGATACCGCTGCCATCTGCCTTTGGAATTCCTGCTCTTTGTTGGCCTAAACACAAAGAGCATGTCTTAGCCTCGGATATCGACAGGACAGTAGAACAATGAACTGGAAGAGTCAGCAGTGGGAAAGCGCAGAGAGCTATACAGAACCAGACAGGAAGCAGAGGTGCATCAGGCAGAGGTACTAACTAACACCAAGGAATCCTAAAGAACTAAAGAGCTACCAGCACCTAATCGAAGCTACACACAACAACAACAGGCGCGTGATATTCTGGTATTGGTTTCAAATATTCGACACCGATCTGCATGCATGCAGTCACGTTGCTGAAATCAAAGATGTAGTTCTCCTGAAACTCACACCCACAATACATGAAGGTAGGTTGTCTAGGAAAACTCCACAAGTAACAGAATATGCCCCTGAATGTGTGCGTGCAGATGTGATGTGCATTGTGCAGAGAATGGCATGCTCTGCCACATGAACCCGGTGAAAAGGATGCATGCTGGGAACGTCTACAGTTGTGGGCACACTGACTAATCCGCAGTAACCGCTGAACTCATAACCCAATTAGAACATATCTGTGTCATATGGGATTATTGGGGCTTAGCCAGTCTCTATCGACCACTGGGCACCTGACCTAAGAAATCCAGTGACTGGCTAGATCAAACCTCGACCCTAGGAGAACGATACTTATGAATGGTATTTGTGCCAACATTGGTAAATGGGGTGCGGTGTGAAAAAAATGATATAGAACGTGGCACCATATTGTAGCATCAAAAAAAAATTCCTCAGAGAAAAAGGGCAGACAGAGGAGGGGAATTCGCACCTTGGACTTGCGATGAAAAAGCCCATAATCTGTTTTTCCGCTTGCGCCAAGCTTGCTAGAGGCGCTTCCAGAACCGACCAGAAGGGCAACAACATCGTGTTTGAAGTGCCAGACCACCTACGCCACACCAGGCACATCGTCGACTTCACAGTCAATGTGACAAACTGGAAAGGTAGTGAATAGGACAGAACCGAAAGAACGAACAAAAGAAAAATCCATCAGTTCACTCGAATGGCATAAAAGCAACACCACGAAAGTCTTTTGCGACTTCAATGTAATGACTGTGTATCCGAGCAATTTCACCATTCTAAGAATACTGCAGAGCAAAGCACAGCACAACGCAACAGAGCACAGATCATGACACAACAGAAAGGAAACATAGTCACTGTTACAACCCGGACAGGTAGTAAATTGGCATGCACCCAAATAGCCAAAGCACCACAAACAAAAGAATGGAACCATAGTAGGAAAACTTGCTGCCACAGTACACTTAAAAGAAACATTCATGATAACAAAGAACAGCGAGCCCCACCCTCACCCCCCCGCCCCCCTCGAAATACAGCGCAAAGATTTACTCCTCTAGTTCAACTCACCACCCAAAACAAACCAAAAATGAAAAAAAACAGAAACTTTGGTATTCAGGTGCAATTCCAGGTATATGTCAGCAGAAATACACCCTACAACCTACAAGCATGTCTGACCAGGAACCTGAAATAACGTGACTATTTGCGACACGTGGTTACCGCTGGTGGCTTTTGGGTGTGAGGGCGTACAATTTTCAAGGCCTGAACACGTTTCAGAGGCCTTGCCCGGGTCAGGCGTGGTGCATGTGGGGGTAGGGGGGTTTGACAAGGGGCAACAGTGTGATGTGGGGTTTAGACTTCGCAAGGCACATGTATGCAGCCCAACCCTAAGAATGACGCACTTGCAAAGCATTGCCTGCGTCGATGCGTGGCCACACGTGCTCAGTGCGCTCCTTGGTGGAACTGTTACGCCAGGGTCTGCTCTCAGGCTTGAAAAATATAGCGTAGGTTTGGCTCTTCTCGGAGCAAACGGCCACTCGCCCACCTGAAGCGCTGCAAACGATGGCTACAGGTGGCAAGAACCCTGATGTGCCAAGGTCTGCGACGACGCTCCTGCACGACATGCCATGCATGTCAACAAACGATTGTGAATGACCGTTATCGATGTGTTTAATATTTTTTTATGTGCGAATGCTTTCAAGAAACAGCAAAAAAGGTAGGAACAACAATGATGGCGACCCTACTTCCCAACCACACACCCTAAACAAACTTCCTCGTCTGATGTGATGATCTGAAACAAGAAATCTGTCTTGGCATGCAGTTGGAGCGCTAGTGTCGTCTATAGAGAGAAATGGGAAGAGTTTGTGGAACAAACCAGAAAGGTAGCAAATATTTCTGAGCCCCAACATCCAAAGCAACAGATACATGTGAACCACCACTTCGCTCGAGTGGCCCACCAACGTAATCACAGTACCAGCAATGGTATAACTCAGGATAAATACGGTGTATCAATTCTAGCAATAAACGTTTTGTTTTAAAGGAAATGTATCCTGCAGATCCGATCTGAGATCAAGATTCCTCGAGCAATCACACAAGGATTGGGAAAATCATGTATCAACACATGAGGGGATGGGTTGAGAGGTTAGGATGTGGGGTTACTGAAACTCACCTTTCAGAAACCTGTACTTCCAGAGGCAGAGAGAGCCCGGGCGCCTGTAGCCGCGCAGGAAGGCCTTTCCCTGTAGCCACAGCCTTGAGCTCATCATGCACCTCCATGCCATCCAGCTCCACTGCCGGGGTTGTGAAAGATGACCCAATGAGTTTGTTTCCTGCCACGATAACCACCGATGCGCTGCGATCCTGAATGCATTGTTGGTACAAGCGTTACTGGTACGTAAAATTTTAAGTTCGCATGCATGCCGGAGCTTGATTCTTGGATTCTTGGCAACTTACTGGGGTTGTTTCTCGCAAAGCAAGGAGACCCGAAAGTTGAAATGCAATGAATGTGTGAAATGCAATGAATGTGTGTGCTATGTTTGCACCACACAAGTACCTATGTTGTATGGCAACGCAACAGTTTCTGGTGCAACAAATTGTAAATTTCATGGCAAGAAACGATCACGTTTGATGCACACCACCTTCCCATTATCCCCCCCCCCCCCCCCACAACGAATGATCCCATTTTCTACTTAATAACTTTTCTATGCGTACCCACCAGGTGAGTGTAGGCTACTTAGGTTCATGCATATAGGGCACTCATATAGATCAAGCCTATGTGGCACTTGGGTTCATACCTATCGGCTACTTGGGTTCATGCATATAGGCCACTTGGGCCTATAGGATACTTGGGCTCATGCTGATGTCATTACCATCATGGGTTGTATGATTGATCCGCATCGAGCAGCTACACAATCTTCACGAGATGCATCAGGAGGAGCAACGCACCACAACATCCTGCGAAGGAGCGTCGGCGCCCCCCTCATCTGCGCCTAGTAGATCCCCCCCTTCCCCCACGACGCCAGTAGCGAACGATGCAAGCTTGGATAGGCCGCACACAGCCTGGGTGGGTCGAATGTCCGCCCGCAAGATCGCGATTCCTGTACACGCATTCCAGATCTATAGATATCTACTTCGGTTCAGATGATATGCCTGACAGATGGTGGTTTGAAGGGCTGTGGATCGAACAGGCCTTAGGCTTCACAAAGTGACCCCTAATTTGGAATGCCTTGCCACATACCAGAATAGGCGGAAGTAAGCTTGCAAGTTCCCAGGCAAGAAGCAGCAACAGGCGTGCTCGAACATGCATTCGGAACTCTATGATGCAGCAGTTGCTGTTACCCTCGGATAACGTGATTCTGTGCTGCACAATTATCTCCACCTGTCCAGTCTTGCAAAGTTACAGGCATAACTCCGTAGAATAGCTCATGTACCAGCAAGTCAGCGCATGCCACCTTAACCCTGTCCAGTAGGCATTGTCCCTGTCAACGATAGTATCGTACTGGTGGAGTTTCCTATATAGATAGCTTACTGTTAACAACCTACCAAGAGTAGGGACCAAATAATGCACGTAATCTGAACGCAATAGCTTACAAACCAAAAACTTGGTGAAAAGGCCAGACCCACATACCCGTAAAACCAGTAACACAGCTACAGTGGCTACAAAACAGTCCTGTTCGTAAATCTGAGAACGTCGACAAGGGCCCTGGAGAACGAACACCATCGGATTTCCTGACTGTTTCTCAAACTCCCCCACTGGAAGAAATATATATATATATA
>JAUMHD010006880.1:0-76258 GCA_032359135.1 Ulvella scutata
TGTGTGTGTGTGTGTGTGTGTGTGTGTGTGTGTGTGTGTGTGTGTGTGTGTGTGTGTGTGTGTGTGTGTGTGTGTTGCAGTGGGGGTGCTGGTGCTGAGGACGAAGCCCTTCTTGGGTAGCCGTGGTTGCCAATGAGCTTTGTTGTTTGCATGCAAAATTTGAGACCCATGGGAAGAACTTAAGCTTCCCTGAATCAGCTTTGGGTGTTAGATGAACAGGCCTGAACGTTTCATAAGAAACAAATCCGCGTTCAAACTCACCTTATGCCAGAGCTTGTGTACCTTTTGTGGTTTGCAGACATAGTGGCATATACACAGGGAGAATTACACTCACCTGCTGCTCAAGGGCCTCCAGACGTTGAGACATGGCTACTGCTTCAGACGGTGAGATGCTTCCTGCTCTCGAGGTCACAGCAGTGGGAGGATAGGATGGTGCCCCTGTGGGTGCGATAGCACTGAAGCACACGATCTGTCCTGGTAGTGTGGATGGTGGACGACCTTGTTTGATCGTTGATGCAACCGTGGAAGGTGCACGCGTGCTCATGATGCGGCCAGCTTGACTTATGCTGTTTGGTGCGCTGCTGCACGAGAACCCAATAGGAGGTGTGCCCTGTAATGCTTCACCATGTGACGTGCCATTCGCGTTCCTCTGTTCAATCCCAGAAGCCTGAGACAGCAGCTTGTCACTAGTATTTGTTTGGCTGGATACCCTGCATAGACTTCTGTCTGCGGTTCATAGGCCCCTGAAGTCCTTGCTAGTGCAATAAATTCAGGAAAAAGGAAGGCCACCTTCTGCGGGATTGAGTCTTATGACCACTGGGCACTCCAGCAGCTTTTTCTTGAGCGCTGCTGCCTCCACAGTCGTTCAGGAACCTTTGGAGGATGGGAGCTATGTGCTGATGTTTGAGGTCCATCTGAAGACACTTGCAGCCTCTTCCCTGCAACAAAATCTCGACAGAGAGAAACAAACTGCAAGCAGAAGTGTCATGTACTCGGATTCAGATAGCAGTGGCGTGCTGGCTTCTGCGTCCCGCAGCTCGCGAGCAGCCGCGCGACTCACCAGTGCGACCTTCGCAACGATACTGATCAGTCTTGTTTAGTGTCGGCGTTAGGGGTTGGTTGAATCTGTGATGGTGCAGGGCATGGGATGGTTACATGCATTGCAGAATTTCGATGCCACGTGTAGTACCTCAATTCTTCCTCTCGGCAAAAACTCTCCCTCATGCTTTATTCGACAAATTTTCAAGGTCTCGAGCACATGTTTCAACCGCAGTGGACATGCCTGTCTTGATGCCCAAGGTGTTGTGGTACTCATGATTCATGGTGTCTTGATAGACTCTGCCTTCCAGACAAAGTACTTGATGGAAGAGTTAGCATGCGAGGTTTCATGATTCAGCAGTGCACTTGCGAGCTTCTTTCCTGCGTCAATGTTGTAGGAACTTGCCAAGTGTCTGATGACAAGTGCCCTTCCGCGTGGTGCAGTTGATCACTCGTACGCTATGGCCCAATTGCTCTCCAAACTGTTTGTGTAATATGATAGACATCTGTACTAACATTAGTGTTACATCACATTTGTCAGGCAAAGCAAACCCTACAATGACATGGGACTTGTTTCCAACCCAATCAACAATGCACAGTCACTTCATGGGCACACAGATTCTGGGTGTGGGCATAAGACCCGATAATGGATACAAGAAGTCTCACACTCCCCTTCGGGAGGCGCATTCCCTCTTTATGCCAAAGTGTATTCAGAGTGGCCAATGTTACCATGTACAAACCACGTTCTGGAGTTTTCCTCGCGTCGTTTGCCAAGTTCTGTTCTATCACGCGAGTACCTGGGGATTCCAGTAGACAAGCAGTCAGATGCCTGTTATTAAACAACGATGCCTATATGTGAAAGCTGCGTTGTGCCAGGCTGCCAGATCAACCCGAATTCTTCAACTGAAGATATTTTTGTGTCAAGAATCGTCCATCTGACATTGTAAAAGAGCCTGGGCAGATTGCAGCAATGTGCCCGAATATGCATCAACTAGTTTCCAAGTCAACGTGCTTAGATCGGCAACTGTGTTTGCTTGAAATCTGCTGTTGCATGAACTTTTGACATTCTCAAAGGCATCACGTGCACTTTCAAAACATGCACTGTAGATTATCCCGGGCAAACTGCAGAAATGCGTATGAACATACCCCTGCAATACAATGAGAATGTCTGCACGTTCCTCTTCACAATAGCAGTGGTCAAGCCCGAGTTCCTGACATGTATCGGTTAAACATCGCACTTTATAGGAATATCGGGTCCAACCGATACTTAATTTCCAGCACAACAGTGTATCGGGACCCAATATTGTAATAGGATCGGGTCATGTAAGAAAATTGAATCGGGAACCACGCCATACCCAAGAAGGGCTTCAACCTCAGCATTCCCGAAGGGATGCGACAATTACAAACACCAACAGGCCACACGGGACCAGGGAGGTTAACACAAAGACTGCAGAGAACGCGGCACAAATTTACAGGCAAACACGAACAGGGATGTACATCCCTACACACAAACACACCCCTACCTGTACATCCCCACCCACAACACACGTAGTTCTCACTCCTTTACTTCCTCACAATCAGAATTTTTGCTCTCTTCGTCTTCATCAGAATCCTCACTCTCCTCATCATCCATCACAACATGCGTGAAACGTCTGATGAACACGCTGTCCATTGGGAACGTAGGTGCGACTGCATGGCCCCCTTCACTAAGATGCTTGATGACTGTGTCAGCACCAAAGGTGGACACATTGAACTTTGCCAAGTCAGCAAATGTGACCACATTCTTGTGGAGGGGGATATCCAGCATGGTTTGTAAGACCTGCACCTTCGAATGGACATGAAAACATTCATGTGCAGTTCATGCAGAAATATGATCCCTGAATTTATGATCCCTATACTTGAAGGCTTCACCCCATGAGTGGCCAGCCATTGACAACCGAAACCAACCATATTAAACATTCAGAGAAGCAGCAAATCCTGGTGATGCCAGCAATGATATTCACTCCCTTGCTGGGGTATGAGCATACTTTCATGCAGTGAATGTTGCGTCAGCACAAGCAGAAGTAGGCTGGGACATGCCTGTACGATGTCTGCATTGAGCTGAGATAGAATGACATCTGCATGCAGTTCAGTGTCAATTAGACAGCTGCACTTGACAGTGCAAGATGGACAGATACAAACCTGTTTTGTGGAAGGAACACAGGAAAGGAATATTGAACAGGCGCACCCAATGGAAGATCATTCCAGTCGTATCCAAAAGGGTTCTCTATCTCACTGGAGATTGCATCGAGGCCAAGAAATAGAAGGATAACCGCCAGCATTGCTACAGGCGCCACCCAACCGCAGTACGCACAAAACATCGGAGGCAGCTGCATCAGCCAGATCAGGATGAACGTGCGCAGATGTGCCACATATGCGAACGGCATCGGTGTTGTGAGAATCCTGCACTCTTGAACGTTGCTCAGCTTTGGGGCTTGCCTATGCTAGGAGACATAGCTACTTCTAATCGTTCTTTCCATGCTGTGGGGGAGGGGCAAGCGTGTTGTACGTTCTGGACTGTCACCCTATGCCACAGGGTTCCCAGCATGTGTTTTTTAATCATGCTGCTAACTAAAACAAAACTGTGCACAGAGATTCGAGCTTGAAACAGTATGATTGCTCTCTGTTTGTGCAGGGAGAGAGAGGGATGGAGGGCGACCGCACATTTCACAAGTTCCTACCGAATTTATAGTGTCCGATATATTGAGATCGATGGCTGGCACCAAGTCTGGGAGCAGTGCTCTGCTGGAGACAGCTTCACTTAAGAGCTCTGACATACGAATGGCGCAACCTACTGGTTTGTTGCGGCACGACTCAAGATAGTTCAACCCTTCATCACTGACGATTCCCCGAATTTCGTCCACCCACGCCTCCTCCCGCACATGCTGCTTGAGCATGAGGACGGACGCGACAATCCATCGCAGCATTTTCTCGGCAACGTAGTAGTCGTTGATGAAGGATCCTACTTGCCTGGCTAGATCCCGACTGTGGTTTACGACCTCTCGAAAGCATCTGCGCCCCTCCCACCATCTTTCGTACCCTGTGTTCACTCGGAAAACCAGGAGGAACGTGACAGCTGCTCCAATAACTCCACAGGGAACCTGCGTGTCAGGTATCCTGTGCTCGTGCACCACAATGTCTTGGAAAGTTCCAATGTGCACAGACGTGGCTCCCGACGTGGTTCCACTGGATGTTTAGGGTTTCTTGCACTCTCATTTCCTTGCCTTTGTTGACTTGTGGCAACGGGCGTGCGTCCAACACATTCCAATAAAACCTTTCTTACGTACATGTCTGGCACAAAGAAAGGTTTGCTTGGGACCCGGAAAGAAGCAAGCGCCCCAGCAGGAAAGTCATCGCACCTCCAGCCCCTTCATGCAAATGAACACCGTTCGCTGCCATGTTTCTATGCCCTCGGTTTCAGGTCCTGTGTAGCCATAGTTTTCAAGAATTATGCGGTCAAAGCGGCACCACACCATCAATATGACCACAACTGCAAGCGTCCAGATCCCTACAATGGCGATCGGAAACCATGGAAAGGGCCGCCCTGTTCCGGTCAACACAGTGGCGATCCAGTCATACCCAAAGCTCTCCTCTGCCATCTCACGTGCTTCCAGTAGCTTAGCCACACCCTCCCCACCACCCTGGTCATGGGTGAAGCTTTCGAGCTTGGCTTGCGGTCGTTTTTGGTAGTAATTCTTCCTGCCCCTTGGGTAGCACTGAGGGCCGCGCCACAGCACATAAGCAGGCACTGGAGGCTGCAGCAGCGTCAATTAATGAGGGAGCACCGTAGGGACGCATGCACTTGCTTTGACGCGGTTGCGATGCTGCCAAGCTCGTGTAACAGTGCACTCCATTCAAGATGTGGGTGATGCAACTAATCTAGTAGGCGAGCAGAGCAGTTTCGCGTGAAAGCTTGGGCGACTGCTGCTACTGAAGCTGGTGCGCGACACAGGTATGTGTCGATAATGTCTCAGCACTGTGCTCTTTTCTGTGGAGATGTTTTGGTGTGTTACGCAACTGTAATGGTTTGCAAGGCATCCTGCAAGGATTCTGTGGCGGTGCTGTGTCGTTTGCATGGTTCTAGTGCTGCTTTAGGTCATTTTACTACTAGAGTGTTGCCCGCTTTTGCTCAACAGCCTTGTGAGACACCTGAGGACGCAGAACAAAAGCTGTGTTATTGTTCCTTTAAGGAAATTGACTGATGGTTCGGTGACTGACATGCCCTTGTGGTACCTTCATTTGAACACACACTCGCACACATGGGTACCTTCCATGGTTGACGGGTAGGCAAGGATGGTCACACCGCCTCACTCCAGTAAGACTCCTGGAAGGTCTGGTCATTGTGCACATACTTGACGTATGATGGGTTGTACTTGTCTGTTGGTTCTTCTGCCATGGCCAGGAATGCAGACTGCTCAGGCGATTTCCTGCAGCTCAGAACCTCAGCGCTTCATGTAACTCTAGCAGTCCGATCCGCGCAATAATCATCCCACAGGTCAGGGCGCACCCATCCACAGGCAGCTTGTGTTGGCGGGCGTCCTTCACAGCGTCCAAAGTCTGTGGAGGCATATCCCTAGCAACCATTTCCCACATCCAATTCCTGTTCATCACCTGCCGTGGCGGTGTGCCTTGCTTGAGCCTGCATGCGCTCTTCTCGAACACCAGACAGCTGTCCCGCTGCACTGGGTGAATCATAGAGATGAGTGATTGCATGCTCTCCAGAGGTGTTATATACTTGTCCACAGTGCTAGCTGTCTCAGGAAGTGGCAGAAGAATTGGATCAGTGTGGTCATCTCTGGACTGGTTAGAATCGAAGCGGCTGTAGAAGCGGACTGGGTCACCAGGATAAACTACCTGCATTATCTCCAGCTGTTGTTGCAGGAAGTTGTTGCAGGAAACAAAACAAAACGATGCAGCCCATTTCCGGTCTGTGCGGCGGCCCAGCCGGCACTTACAGAAAGCATCTGTCCTCAAGGTTGTGTCATGTATGCCTGTACTCTTTCGCAGCACTGCCACAGTAGAAAGCATGCACCAAATCACAGAAGAATGTCTGCGACTAAGAGGGGATGACGTTGCAAATGGTTGGTCATAAATGTAAGTATCATGCCAGCCATCTTAAACGCCATGCTCCTCAGTGGGGACGAAAGGAAGCGTTCTGTACCTTCTGAGAGTCGACCTTCACTGTGGACTGCGATTGTAGACTCCGGTCTGTCTTTCCGGACGCTGAATCCTTCAACGCGCTTCTATCATGCCTGTGTTCCCTCCCTGATATTGAGGACGACGTCTGATTGTTCCGAGCTTCTGAGGGCTCCAAGCCAGACCCTGAATCCACATGGAATGTTGACAGGTCATGTTCACTATCCCTCGACGAAACCTTCCCCATGCTATTGTACTCCATGGGACCTCTCTGGCGCTGCTTCTTTCCCCGTTTGGGCTTAGAAGACGAGCTGCCGGAGCACAGTGACACCGACGAGTCCATGTTAAGAAGAGACTTAACGGCTTCTGTCTCTAGAGGGTGAGCTTGACGTCTCATCAACATGTCTGAGAACTCATCTAAATGTGCACTGTTGCTGGTCCTTCTAGACGAGACCAACTCTAGACTCCCTGTGGGATCGATGGAGAAATCGGATCCGGTGGACCTGCTTTGTTGCCTGGATGTTCGTCGCGGACGACGCGCTGGGTGATCCTCTTCATGTACAACTGACAGACCTGGAGGTACGCCCTCAGCTGACTTACAGGTGTTTGTACGAAGCATCGCAGCATACAGCACAGCACTGCTGCTCAAGAATCACTGCACCTGATTCGTGAGGACAGCCTGTGGGGGAATCACCATGGTGCTGTCTGGGCTGTGCGGATTCATGACCACACATTTGCGGATTCAATCCATGCTGCATGTTGACAACACGAGCAGGGCGCCAACCTCCAATGAAACTGGCTGGTCAGCAGAGCCTAGCAGTGAAACGGATTTCCCTGTGCGGACACCAGCTGATAGGTGCACCCGGAGACCATTTTGATGTGGTGCCTGTGATCAGCAGTTGGATGGTGGGGAGGTGTGGCAATAGGTTTGGTGTTGCACAACTTGCGGAAGCTGAAAGATGCGTTCAGGTGAACACTGAACATACGCAAGAGTTTCACAGAATACAATGTCGTGAAAACTGCAGAACATCAACTTTCGATCCAGTGCTTCATGGCGACACGAAAACAGCACAACACCAAGGGCTCCCACAACACGCGAACAACACCTGCAGTGGGGACAGTAAAAAAAATTGGAAAGAGTGTTCAGGACATGGTGGTGGACACCTGGAGCACCAACGAGCTGTGCAGGAGCTTGTATTGCTCAGCAAAAAGCAGGCCTGTTCTGCAGCAAACTTTCTGAGCAGTAACTTGGCGGAGTACACCTTGTCGTATAATTTATCGACAAGGAAGGCAGTCAAACACTCTTGAAAACAGCATCTGGTACGCATAAGCTCTTACGGACAGCATGCAACAGTGGCTATAGATGACCGTCTGCACACATGAACAATAACTTTGCCACCTCGTCAGTCTCCGAGCATCACACTGATGTCCTTTTGCGCAAGCATGACACACTCGCACAGAACAGGTCTTGCATAGTTCAGTAGAAATTTTTGGTGACCCATTCAGTTCTGGCGAACTTTTGGGTGACCATATTTCCTGAGTTTTAATCCTGAGTGGCGGCCGCTCATGCATGATGGCACGCAAACCCGTTTAAACGCACACATAGATCACGCCCCCCCAGCACGTACATCTGCGTTACACAGTATCAAACACCAGTTCACAGTGCAGCGTATCCTGCACGAGGAAGTCGCGGCATACTTGACTTGCACAAGACCGCACATGTATACCATTTTCTGAATCTTGTTGTACATATAATGATGTGACAGTGTGCATAAACAGTATACGATAGCCTCTGGAGCTTGTGTGCCATTGGATAGGTAGGAAACGACAGGGACAGCAGTATGCGTTTTGATAACAAAGGGAGGGGCGGTCCGGGAAGGTAAGCTTCTCTCGCTACAACATAATTTCGCAAGCGGGGGTGAAGCGCTTCGTAGATTCTTCTTTGTGCTGTGTAAATGGGCTTTGGGTATTCACGTATGGCCTTTGGAACTTCGCGCTGTGACACAGTGCCGAGCCCTGATTTCCTGGCCAAACAACTGCTTGCATTAGGTATTCATATCGCGTGTGCAGGGGCCGAGGAAGAGGACGTGGGGCGCACAGACATCAGCAGTCACATGAACAGGAATGCAGCACTGACCATGTCTCCAATAGCTCTGACACTGCGCATGACGTCAGCAACACCCCTCCCAAGGTGCCTGTAGACGATAATAGGTTCGATAGTTTAGCTGCAAGAACTTTCCTGGATGCCAGGTGGGAGACAGCTTCCAATAATCCTGGCACCATCAAGCACAAGCAGCAGCAGTCTGCATGGGGTAACGGCAGAGTTCCCTTCCGCAAGACAGATTTCGCGGCAGAAGTACTAGAAAAGGCCAGATCATCAGCATAACTGGCCAGAGTGGAATGCCAGTGCGACTGGCCTAAGCTCAGCTGAACATGTGTGCGAGACCTTGAAGTGGGCATTGCCAGAACACATGGATTTCGAAGACTGTACACAAAGTATGTAATAGAGAGCCTTATGGAAAGGCACGCCAGAGCTACGCAGCTGTCGAGATGGTGTGTGACTAGTAGGCTATTTTCGCGCCATCAGCAGTCTGAGCGAGATCCTTTACAGCCCATACGGCCTCACCTTGACAAAACTTGCGTCATGCTTATGTAGAGCCCGCAGTTAACACTCTCACTCCCACTACAGTGCATCATGTTGCGGCATCCAATGAAGGAGGGCCATGTGACGGAGCAGTGATACATACTGCACTCTCTCACACCGCGCCTTTGCTCAACTTGACAACAGCCTGCACAAGAGAGCTACAGTTCCACTCATTCACGGCTACAGGGTAAGCTACATACACAAAAGAATTGCTGCTCGCTAGAACTTGCTCCACGGCAGTTCGAACTCATCCGACACTCTTTGTCCGTCAGATCCGACTGTTGGGAAAACGAGGATGCCATTCTGTTCAAACGTAAGTTTCCTGCGAACCCCATCCAAAGAGCTGACAATGGAATCATCTGAAGAGTCCCGCAGTAGGGAGTTGCGCCCAGCTGGGGTAGTCAGGCGGCTCTCCAGTGCCCCTGAAATGAAAGCTAGTTGCCTCAGTGCTCTCTCGTCCTGGCTTCTTCGCCTTGGTGACGAAAAGGGGGAGCCCTCGGGAACATCTTGCTTCATAGCTCGGGTGAATCTGCATAGAAGCTGAGGAGTGGGTTCCTGGCATAATTACTTCCTTATGACGCCTTTCTAATCGTCTGCAACTGGCCAGGATGTGCATGTGAAAGCGCCTGCTGCTGCTAACTTTAGCATGTATGCACAGATGCTCTGACATGCCTGAGGCAGCCAGGCAGTCCACAAACCTACAAGTGCAGCACCGCAACCACCCCAACAATGAGCAACGCTGTGCTCTTTCCGACCACACCGCTTTGGTTCGTATTGGCGACGTTGTTATCAGCCTGTGTCTAACAAAATCAGCCGCCGTGTGAACACGAAAGGTCGCGGCACCCGATCCTGGGGTAGCTCAGTAGGCGGTTTTTGGCGGCTTACCGGCGTTTTCGACCTCTCACCACAAGTTCCAGTAGTTGACACGCGCCTGGAGTCCGTGAGGCCCAACTTCGCAAGGGAGGCGTGACCCCGATCATATATTTTCTTAATTTTTTTGGTCAACGTAGCGCCCCTGGCATGAGACTAACAGCATACACAAGCCTTCCTCCTGGACACTAAGCACATTCTGACTGAACATGCAGCATAATATAGCAATCATGCTGAGGATCAGATCTCTTGCCATGCTTGCCCAGTGCTCATTTATCGACCGAGCAGGGCTGCGCATGCTCCATGGGAGTTGCTGGAAGCAGCCCTGGGAGCCAACATGGCACCCCCTGGCACAGCCACCTGCGCATGCATCAGGCAGCGAGAGAGCCAGAGTCACACACCTGAACCAGATATCGAAGCAGGCTTCCAGCAACTTGGAGTTGCGCTGTTTTGCGGCTTGCCAGGCGGCCGCCTCATTGCGACGCACCTGGGCCATCACGTCAATCCATGCTGTCCAGGCATGCACCCGCAGCTCACGCGCCTTCATAATCATTGCATGCTGCAATGCTGCCTGAATAAGAGCATGTAATCAGAGCGGGCTGCGCTTCTCTGTTGTTGGCATGTGCTTGACATGCATGTGTAAACACACAGGCCTGACACCACACACTGATCTAGTCTGCAGCTCGCATCAGAGACAGATATGTGATCAGGTACAACGCTGTGCACTTGTGGTGTCCTGAAGACTTGCACAGTGACTCGTGCAACATGCGCCTGACTCTGCACAGCCCTCACAGCGATCCTGGAAGTGATTGGTCCCTCTTCTGAAAGTGAAATGAGGGACAGTCGGGTGGGAGGAGCACCTGAGCTCGCAGAAGCAGCCGCTGCCGACATGCGGCGCGCGACCGCCAAGCCGCAAACACAGCCGCACGCCTCCACTGCTGCATGTGGCGCACGGCAACCGCCGCCGCCTCCCACCTCATGTTCTCACTTACCAACACAACATCCTTCCACGCTACCAAGACCCTATGCAACGCTCTGAGGCGCCTGGAGCTCTCAACCGCGAACTTCGCAGCATGCAGCTCCCTCCCCCGCTCCACACGTGCCACCCATGCGCACCAGCACCTTGTGACGATCCGGGCTGCAGTGCGCTGTAGCAGCTGGTATGAGCAACGCTGTCTCCTCACACGTGCATGCCACGAATGCATATACACGGTCAGCAGCTCGCTGTGGTGCATGCGAGCGAGGGCGTGGCCCGCCGAGAGCGCGGCACGCAGCGCATGCTGCTTTCGTCTGAACACGGCCAGCCTCACACGCCTGGAATGCACAAACTGGCGCCATGCTGAGAAGCACCGCAGATATGCTGCGTGCTGCATAGCTGCGCATGCATGGGACAGCCTGCTGCGCCAGAACGATTTCTCTGCAGTGCGGGCAGCCCACGCATGAAGTGCATGACGGTGCAAGATGAACCTGTGGAGCTGGGCGGCATCTTGCAGGTGATGCCAATCGGTAAGAATGTCCCCCGCAGTCCCCAACCCTGCAGAAGTGGCCAAGGTGGCATGTTGAGTGTGCCGTGCTCTCATGCTACGGGCCACAGCCAACCACCCCTGCAGCGTGCGCCTATGCGCCATGCGTGCATGCTCCTCTGCAAGCACGTGCAAGCTGCGGCTGCCTGCCATGCACCCCTGCAGCAAGACATGTAGTCATGCAGCCAAGTCTGCTTGTACTCTTCTATGCTCGTGTGCAGGCATCAAGCCCATGCGTTTCTAGGCACATAGAAACTCCATACTGAAAGCACAACCTACGATCAAGCACAGAAGGTTTGCAACGAGTGCAATGTATCAGAGGGCTGACCTTCCACGCCAGCCACGCGCGAAGCTGCAGTGCTCGCCGAAAGTGAGCCAGGCAGGTACGCACGCATGCAGCATGGTGCTTGCGAGCGATCAGCACCGCCCTCCAACCAAGAAGTGCCAGACTCTGCAACACCTTGCACCGGTGCTCCTCAGCGAGCACTGCCTTGGCCACCTTGATTTTGACCGCGAATTCATTCCAGGACACCCACGCCTTGGCGACGAGCTTGTTGTCCCGGGCACAGCATGCACGTGCAAACTGTGAGTGCAAGCGCCAGTGCTGGAATGCTGTATGCATATGCCTGCAAGCATGCAGTCAGCTGAGCACCGTTTGGACTTGAAACATTGTAGACCCCCAACGCCACGGACTTGAACCGCCGACCAAGGCCAGGAGCACGTCTGCTCATGTGGCTGAAATAGAGAAAAAGAACAGGCCTGCTGCAGCACAGCATCAGAAGAATGAACAATTATGATAGCGTGCAAAAAAAGGTGAATCGGGAACCACGCAGCACCCACGAAGGGCTTGCAACAACCACTCTGAATGTACGAGGACCACAACAGGAGTGGTGGATATTTTGGCTAGTTGCTTCTGGCTATTTTGGTTCATGCCTATTCACTACCTTTCCGGTTGTAAACGCTGAGGAGGACCACCACAGCAGCCCTCTGCACTGCAGGTAGCCATGCAGCATACCGATGTGCCCAGTGCAGCAGAGCAGCCTCCATGCATGTCCGCTCCCTCCTGATCTCCACTGCACATGCATGCCACTTACGCAGCACTTGCACTAGTGCTTGGTGCTGCTTGCGGGCGCCAGCTGTTTCTGCGGCACTGCGTGCCCCGTGCAGCGCATCTACTTCCTGGCGCCACCCCACCAGCGTCCGCAGCATCGTGCGGGAGAAGCGGCGGCGGCGAAGCTGCGCGGCGCAGCCCTGCAGCCTCCCTGCACAGCTCACGCCACCCTGCCACACTGCCAGAGCAGCCTGGCACCTTGATCTGCGCGCAAAGACTCTCAATTGGTCCCCCCTCTGTGCTCTGGACTTGTTGAAGCGTGCCATCACGGTCAGCGAGCGCCAGGCGTGCGCCACCAGGACGCTGTGGCGGTGCATGTACGCGGCAGGCAACAGAGTCCTCTGTACTGCAGCTTCGCGTGCAGAGTCTTGCCACATGGATAGAACCTGAACAGTATGCATGGAGTGCATGTGTTTTTGCAAGTGCTCCTGGTGCAGCCTGCGTTGAGCCTTGCAGCGTGCCCAGAGCCGCCATGTGGGCAACGTAGCAGCCATCTTGGAGCGGCGGCAGTGGCTGGCAGCAGTTTCCTGTGCCGCCAGCTTCTGCCTGCGGTGACGGGTGACTGTCTGCCATGCACGCAGGGCGCGTGATTGCTGCGAACGCACGCTGTGAAGCACCGCTCGCTCGGCATTTGCGCGGCGATGCATGGCAACGAGAGTGGAGGACCTCCATGCATGCAGTGTAGATCGCATCATCCGTAACTGAACTGCGGCCGCGCGCTGCTCAGCACAGCGAGCTGCGATAGAGAGCGCAAGGCAGCGCCCACGCCAGCTGCGCAGCACCTGCATGCACATGCAGCACTTCGCACTGTGAAACCAGTAAATCTCAGCAACCCAGCACCTTCGCCCTAGAACTCAAGCACTACAACAGACGGCATGGCATATTCCTTTGCTGTGGACATGGCGGCCATGCATGTGGCGGCACACCGATGCCCGTAGATGGTCATGGCGGAACCGCAGCGCCACAGCCTCAGAGGTGGTGCGATGAGATGATTCCTGAGTTACCTCACGCCACGTGTGGACGGTTGTCTCCACTATATCACAGCACACAAGGCCTTCTAGCCTGATCCCTTTCAGCTGAGTGTGGGCCAGGTGGCCTGCGCAGTTGCGCCATGCGTTGAGAATGCGCTTGCAAGTCAGGAGCTGCATGCTCTGCAGCGCATGTGCCGCGAAGGCGCGCTGCCACTGCTTGCAGGCAACCACTGACTGCCAAGCACTGAAGGCATGGGCTGCAGCTGCGCCCGCACGCCAGTGCCGCAGGCAGCGCTCTGCAGTGGCTTGAAGTGCTGTGGACGGCTGCGCTGCCAACGCTGCTCGAATGCTGTTCATCTGCGCAGTGCGATAGCGGCGGGCGGCGGCCACTAGGCGCCAGTATGTGAACAGGTGCGATTGGATGTGGAGCAGGTGGCGGGTGAAGAGCTGCGCGGCGCCTGCGCGAGTGAATGCATGGCGTGCCCAGTTCGCAAAGCACACACGCAAAATGCGGGTCAGGTGGATGGCGAGGATCAGTGTTGCGGCGGAGCGTGTCAGAGTGACGCGCGCCCACTGTGAGAAAGCCACATGCATGCGCTGCTGGAGAATCTGCACAGGTTCTAGCGTTGCAAGCGATGCACACATGATGGAGGGGGGCGGGGGGGGGGGGGCAAATGCCGATAAATGCAGGGTTGCACATTGGTCCATTTCCAGCAGCATACAGAGTGTGGGAGTGATTGCCAACACGGTTTGAACAAATGGGGGTCAGGGGAACTGGACGAAACAGTGCTCGTGCACCACTGTGACGGCCATACCTGACACAGCAGCAAGCGGCCGCCTCGTCGAGTCATGGTCCACCTCTGTAGACTGCGAAATCCCTTCTGCAGCGCCTTCCAGCCTTCACGTTGCTTCCTCGACTCGCCCAGGCTCGATCCGAGCTGCCAGCGCATGTGTGAGTCTGCTACAGTGTTGCGCCATGCATGCATTACACGCATGCATAAACGCATTTTCATATTCCACCGGCACTGCCGCAGGAATGCGCGCGCTACCAAGAGGCCATGGAGGGCCAGCATGGAGCGGCGCAGAAGGTGGGAGCGGTGTAGCGCCTTGGCTCTTTCTGTGTTTGCACGCAACTCCAGCACGTTGGCAAGCTGCCTCTGCCATGCATGCAGGGTACAAACAACAGTGTGAGCATCAGCTGTCTTGGTGATTGCAGCCACAGCGACGAGCCAGCCCCTGCAACAGCAGAGCCTAGTAATAATTCACCTGTGTTAACATTCACGTATTGCTCCTGCTAGTATCACGTCACAGGGCATGTACTCAACTCCAAAAGGCTTCTTACGAACCTTAAGGGCAGTAGACAGGCAAGAAACCAGAAATCCAATGTACCATCCTACTCCAAGAGGCACCATGGAGTGCAGAGTATTCAGTAATCAGCAACACGCACCTGCGTTGCCTCACAAGCAGCCTCCAGCCACTGCAGCTGTCATGGAGCGTCCAGCTGCGTGCAAGTGCGGCTGCTTTGGTCGCACACATCTGCAGGCTCTTGGCCTTGTCTTTGTATGCCATCCAGCTATGCATGCACGCCCCAAGCCGCTGGCACCTGAAGTGAGGTGCTGCCTGAGTACTCTGGAGACGCTCCTACAGCACATGTGTCATCAGAGGGCCTCACATAGCATCCCTGCTATCAGTGTGTCTCTCTTATGAAGCTTATGCTTTGATTTTATGACTGGGTTGGATGTTCAAACGCCGCTCTGGAAGATTCCGATGCTGTCAAGGCAGTCGCAGTCACGGAAGAAGCATGAAGTTAGATTGCAGTTAACACCACGAGGTACAAGATATGAGGATGCTCATGATGAGGTGGGTGCGGGAAACGAACTCTCATGGAGCTTATCATGAGGTAATGCATGAGGGGCACCCATACCTGTCGGCAATTTCGTGCACACTGTTGCCAGTGCCTCATGCAACGCACAAGAAGCTTGAGGGTGTTCGCGGCGCGAACCTGCACAGCTCGAGACCTTGCCGCCGCAGCAGCCTGCGTCGCACCCCTCCAAACGGTCAGCACCTGCCGCAGCCTGCGATCTGCAAGGTGTGCAGATGCAAGGCGCTGCTTCCTGCGCTTACACGTCCAAACTTGCTGAGCACACCGCCAGCACGCCATGCCTTGCCGGATCAGCCTGAAGGGCACATGCAGCATTCAACCCTTAGCCACAAGTTCTTACCCCAAGTTGCACCATGATGACTTGTGTTAACAATGCATGCGTGAAGCTGATGCTTTGAACTCGAGACTACACATCTGTTGCTGAAAGCACACTGAAACTACACGAACAGCATTGTCTGTCGTCCGGAGCTGCAGGCAGCAGAACGATGTGGTAGGCAGCCCCCGGTGAAAGCCATCACCAATATTGCACTCCGTCCACATTTAGAAACTACATATTTTTCGAAATAGCACGTAAATATGAAACGTGCCGGACATCAAACGTGCAGGCAGGAGGAAACCTAGAGCACTATGGGAGACTTCATTCTGTAAGAATTCCTTACGTATTGTGTGGTTACGCTTTTCCTAGCAGGAACTTCATGGTACAACACAGATGGCCACCACAGATCCAGGCCCAAGACAGGAAAACGAGCGAGCCCACCCACCTGAGGTTCGAGTGCGCTTCTGCCGCCTGCAGTAGTAGCTGCTGCCGAGTGTTGGCCCGCCACAGCTGCAGAACATCAAATTGCATGCATGCAGCTTGCTGGCCTGCAACGCTCCGCATGCTCCGGCAGAGGACGCCGTTCGCTGAAAGCCCGAGCCAAGCTCTTGTTATCAGCCCTCGCTGAAGTATGGCAGGGACTGCAAGTGCAGCCTGGCACACTTGCGACTGGTGCTGCCACAGAGGCAATATGCAGAAGGCCTGCTGGCGCTGCACCATGCGATTGAGAGACTGTGATGCCATACAGATTGCCGTTTGAAACGCTGCCACCTGTCGCCACGCCACCACAACACCCCTGCACAGGCAGCCCATGCCATGTCAGCTCTTAAGATGTGTGACGCTTGAGGAACTTGTTGTTCACGTTGCAAGCTGCACCGCACCTGCGCTTGGTGACCCGGAAATGTGCGGCTGCCAGCTGCTTGATGTACCGCCTGTGAAGACTTTCGCTGAAGCCCCTCAAGCCACGCATCATAACCACTTGCTCATGATGCACAGCAGCAGCCTGAAGAGCGGCGTGAATGCGCTTTTCAGAGTGCTCATGGTTGACAGCCTGAGTCCACGTGCGCCAGCTCCGGCGCAGCGCAGCATGCCGGCTGTGAGAGGCGGCACGCTGCTCCAGCGTGCGCTCGCAGTGCATGGCAACGACATGCTGCTGCCATGCATTCCACGCGCACACTGCAGCATGCTGCCTGCGGTGCTGTCTGGCACGTGCCGTGAGTGAGTGTTTGAAAGCACGGACAGCTGTGTAGGTGCGCCATGCATGCAGTATGCGCGAGGCTCTGGCTGCGGCCGTGCGTGCACGAAATGAGCGTGCTGCATGCATGCGCCTCACTGAAGGAACTGAGATGCCGCTCCATGTATCCAGGCATGTGCGCTTCATCCTGCACCGATGGTAGTCTCTCTGCATTGATGAATACAACCACCACAGAGGCTTGCGTTGAGTGCAACCACCTTTGGGCGCCTCACCTCCACACACACACACACACACACACACACACACACACACACACACACACACACAAAAAACAAACTCCCATACACGCAAGAACAAACAGGGCCAGCTGTGAGAGGACCCTGATCATCTACAGATGCTCGCTGCTGCTGCTACGCAAGGTTCGTAGTAGCAAACTGTTGACACAGACGATCTGGCAGGCCAGATGATCTGGCATGTTCAAGGACAGCACCTAAGCTCTGAGCACTCAACTGAGCGGCCATGCTGCCTCCTGAGGCGTGCGCAGAAGCTCCACTGCTCCCATGCATGCTTCACAAGCTTCCGGTCGAGCCGCACAATCATCAGCGCAATGTGAGCCCTGTTGCGGCGCACTGTATGGTTGTGTCTTCGCCATGCATGGAAGCATCTTTCCTGCAGAGAAAAGGGCACAGCCTCTTGGTGGAGCACAAGCACCACACCACTACACTTTCCTCTGGACCTGTCTCTATGCACGTCCTCAGTCTGGTACACATGGCACCACAAGCAGCATGGCAAACACATTCAGGATGAGGCCGACAAACCCGCAAGAAGAAGCAGGTGATGAGAAGCTAGACCTGAAGAAGCTCACCCTGCGGATCCTGTGGCACAGTTCTGTGGCCTCTATACCTTTGCGTCTCTTCCTGTCAGCCCGCAGCACCGCTCCCACCCATGCAGCCACTGCACGGCGCAGGAGCCTTGATCGCAACCAGATCACAGCAGTGCCATGCAATTGCCGTTTGCACCACAGCCACGATGCGCGCTGTACCCAAGTGCGCCACGCTTTGCAGAGCCAGCGGGACTGCATGTGTGCCTCTGCCGCCCGCAGCCTCTGCTGCTTTGCTTTCAGCTCCCCGCAGCGCCAGAGCCACGTGGCAAACACCTTGGCGTTCGTGATTCGTCGGTGCTCTTCGATGGCATGCTGCATGCATGCGAGCTCATGCGCAGTCTGATGCGCCACCTGTAGCCACACTTGCAGCACATCTCTTGCAAGCCTGCAGCTGGTGTTGTGCAAGAGCGTGCTCTTGCACTGCTCATGGTGCGATCTAGCGTGCCAGGCGCTGAACACACGGCCTCGCACAGCAGCGCTGTAGTGTGCAGCTGCAAGGTTCTCGTGGCAGTGAAACTCTGCACAGTCGCGCCAAAGACTCAGCACGCGTCTAAGATCTGATCTATTGAAGTGGAGAGCTGCCTGCTGCGCCTGGCTCTTGCTCACAACCTTGTGTTTCCAGAACTGCAGCCACACGTCCCAGGCTGCCCGAAGTCTCTTCTGGCGGAAGGTTGCAGAAGCACGCTCCTGCTTTGCATGCTTCTGGGACCTGTGCAAGCAGAACTCTAGCCAAGCCACAAATGCTGAGTACAGCAGCCATCGTTGATGATACAGGCAGGCCGTGCGTGATTTCTCACGTTTTCGAACTGACAGAGTGGTGTACTCAATCCAAGCTATGACGGCCGCAGCCATGCACCGCTGAGTGCGGTGCGCGACACTTCGTTCCAGAAGCTTGAGCTTGGACTTTTGCTTCTGTGTGTATGCGACCCATGCATGGAATGCTGCATGCATGGAGCCCAGGCTCCACTTCTGTGTGAAGAGCAAGAAGCTTCCACGAGCTGCTCGACCAGACCTGGCGTACCACTGCCACCTCTGGAACGCTGCAGCAAGATAATGATTCTGCGAACGCCTGGCAGTGGCTACAAGGGAGTCCCGTGCGCTGCGCATCATGTGTGCATGAGCTTTCCAGCACTGCCACACTCTGACTTTGCAGGTGTGTCTAGAGTGCTGCTCTGCGATGGAGTGTTGCCGCTTGGCAGCTTGCTGTCGCTGCGTGTGGCTGTGCCAGTGCCGTAACAAATGCACCTGCTGCCGAGCTTGATGTGAAGCTGATAATTCACTAACCTTGAGCCTCCTGCACATCATCACCACCATCACCAGGACGGCTGTGGGAATCTCAACACTCAACCAAGCCCCCTTGCATGGTGCTCACAACTCTTGGCAAGAGCATCAACACAGGCGGCATGCATTCGGCCAGTTGGTATCATGTCTGTGTGGAAGTGGCAGCTGCAAGAAGCAAGCGGGCCGCACCGGAGCCGCTGCGCATGCGTTATCCTCCGCCACACTATCAGGCAGCGGCCTACGAACAGCCTCTGTGCAGCTTCGCCGAGCACCCGCAGCCTGCTGCGGGTGGCTGTGAGGTGGTGCCACAGCTGCAGTGTTTGCTGCTGCAAGTGCTCCGATTCAAGGGCGTGCCGGCGCAGGTGGGCCAGGGCCAGGGTGCGTGCGCACCGTGTGACACACAGCCTGCACATGCACCTGGACCCGATGATAACACCGTCCACAGGGGCTGGCCAGAGCTGCCCATCCCGGTGATTGAAACGCCGTGCGGTACAGAGTTTCTGGGGCATATTACGGCTGAAGGGTCAGATGCAACGATCCCAGTGCCCAAGCGCCTGGGGTGTTTATGGATTTGGTGATCACGCATCAGCAGGCGGCACTGCAGTAAGGCGTGGGACTGTGAGGGCACGAGCTGCGCACCATTCTGAGAAGGAGCGCTGCAAGCACATGTGCATGTGTTTGGCTGCCAGGTCAGATGCTTTTCGCCGCTGCTGACCCATGTGCATGGTGAGCTTCCCCCAGGTTGCAAATACGCGCGACAGGCGACGCTGAGCAACACACTTCAACACCTGCAGCACTTCCACCAGTCAAGACATATCTCTAGCAGTGCTGACGATGCTGCTGGGCCCGCACAAACTGTACGTAGTTGTATTGCGTTGCAATCAGCTACAGGACAGGTGCGAGAGCATTGCATCTTGGAGCGAGTGTGTTCTTTAGCTTGTTGTAGCTCTTGCCTCCATAGCTGAGGGGTGTCAAGACCATGTCCCATGCATTTACAGTCTCACCCTGATGATTGAGCCCTCAATGATTATTTTGTCACCGTTTATCCGTCCAAAATGAAGGGGGGAAACGCCTGGGGGGTGCCCTACTACAAGCGACCGAGCATCCGGTCCTCGCGACAATTAGATCCAAAAAGCAGAGTTCATAGGTAAATGAAATAATGATCGAGGTAAGACTGTGTATAACTGTCTTGAGTCATGTGACGTCCTGTTGAGTTCTACGTGCTCGGGAGTGCACACATGGACTTCAAAGCATGCAGTAAATTACAGTAATAGGTTACTAGTATGCCTTGCTGCTTTCGTCCCCCCCCCCCTCATTGCCTCGGCTCCTGGTAAAGCACAATGTGCTGTATGACTCTTGAGCTGCAGGGGGCCCCAGGCCTGACCCCACAGCCAACGCAATAGACCGCCACTCTGAACCACTTCAGTACAAGCGACATGATGGCATGCAATGCCGGTAACAATTTGCAGCAAGGGATTGAATGTGGAAAAATACAGCAAGCAGAGGATCCAACACACCAGTGTATGCCGCTCCCTTGCGGCACGGCTGTGTGCTGTGAAGGACATCCAGCTCCGGACTGCCTTCGAGAGCGCACGCAGCCAAGCTCTTGCAAGGTGGCTCTCCAGCTTACGGTGCAGGTCAGTCCTTCTCGATGCACCCTCCTCCCAATTCGTGATAGCCATGTGTGACACATGAACATCCTGCAAGGCTTCAAGCACCTGCAGAAACACTTCCTATTGCCTCTGGAAGTAAGAGCTTGCCATCAGAGTGGACCAGTTTCTGATCAAATTGTTTGATGCCAATACAGGCCTGCTTGTCAAGCACTATCCCTGGTGTGCAAAGCATGAGTTGGCTCTGGGTTTCATTCATAAACCGCCTTTGGAAAGAGCGGGATGAGAAATGCGGTTTCATGAAAGAGCCGAATTCAAGAACTTCTAGGAAGTTTCTATTCGCGAGATTCCATGGAGCAATTATCATGCTTTGTTCACAGGCACACCTTCCCGGACTCTAATCTGCACAGTGCAGCGCGAGCCGCTGCCCGCCATGCAGAGAACGTGGATGTGAGGTGGTGGCGGTTGTGCGCAGCCTCGGCCATCTGGACGGCAACTGATGTCCGCCTGCTGTGAGCGCATTGGTCCCTCCAGCTAATCAATGCTTGTGATGCCAGCCATTCTCCTACATGCAGCTGACTTGCATGAGAGGAAGCTTCGAATACGACAGACACTGCCCCTGGCAACGCAGCCTTACAGAGCAAAATCAGTCTGCGTCAGCTGAAAGCGAGATTCAGTTTTTACAGGCTCCAGGAGCTTTCTCGCGCTTTGGAAGCCACTGACGATGCCATGCATGAGCAGTATGGATACAGCGCAATGGACGGTCTCGCACCTGAGGACCCTGCCAGCCCCCCCCGACATGCTTCCAGCCAGTGGGCCATCTGCACTGCACTCCACCATGCCTTGAAGCCTCTCAGCTGCAGGGAGTGTGAGTGATGTACCTCTGCAGTGAGCTTAAACCTGCGCGCAGCCTTTTTGTTCACTCTCAGTGCATGCATAACGTGCTTCAAGCATGCATCCCTTCGGTGCCCGAGCGCGACTTGGCTGTGGCTGCGCTCCTCCCGCAGTGCACTTGCATTGTCGGTCCACTGACAGACCGCCCAGCGCACGCAGCGCAGCATGTCGTGCTCTGCAGCCTGCGCAGCATGATGCTGCCGTTTGCGCACACAACGACGCCATGCATGGAGCCCTCTCACGAGTAACAGATCCGTTCTACAGTCCTCTGCTAGGAGATTCATGAGGCCAGGCAGATGCTTCCATGTACACAGAACACGTCTGCACAGATGGACCTCCCAAAACGTCAGTGCACGCCTCCAGTTGGCCAGAGCAATGCTTCGGAAGTGCAGTGCACGCTCTTGCACCGATACTTCACACTGCCAGTGCTTGATGCCTGCAGTACAGCCTTCTACATGCCATTCCCATCGTACGATTGAACAGTACCCGACACGAAGCAGTAAGTCAGCTGCTGAACGCACCGCATGTAGGCCATGCATGGTGCCAGAACTGTGCCAGAAACCACTCAGTCAGGCAAGAGAGAACACTTGTCAAGCTAGGAATCAGTGTGCGCACTTTGGCATTGCAGAGCCGGAACCTCCTGACTGCTCCCTTGGTTGGTCTGAGGCTGCAGATCACTGTTGCTTGCACTTGAGTCAATAGTCGCGTCCGTCGCAGCGCTATGCTCTGGGGCATAGCAGGTGGGCTGTGCCATGCAAGCACCTGCAGACCCACCAGACGAAGGAAGAGGGCAAGGCTGATAAAGAGCATCTGTGGCCACCTGCATGCACAAACAGCTCTAAATGTCATGAATTATGTTTCAGGTGACTGGTGAAGTGGAGTGTAGTGATGAGTGCAGTGCAGTGCAGCGCTGCTTGGCATGGCGTTCACTCAAGCACGCCTCAAGTGGACAGCTCTAGCAATAACTCTGGCAGGCAATGGAAACAGGTGTGAATTGTCTAATCACCTGCCACATAGGCTGCTGTGCAGACTCCTGAAGATGTTCCCATGCTCGTTCGTGTTTGGAACCTGGTTCTGGTTGAGGCGACAGAAGGTGGGCTGCTCCAGGGGGCACAAGCTGCTGCGGGACTCTCCATCTGGGTGCCAAAGAGGACTGACTCCGGAGGTGCTGTGACACAGCAGATATCTGGGGACTTGATGGCTCATGAGTGTCAATTGAATGCCGCATCCTCCGCACCGTGATAGCTCGCTTTTTCGTGCGAGCTGCAGACGTGTTGGATGCACCAGGCACACTCCCGCTGCCATGTAAGCTGGCACGGGGGCTCATCAGGCCGACGGCGCCATCCTGCCTGACTGCGGGGATGCATGGCTCGACGTTGCCTGACTGGTGTGTGCTTGAGTCGCAGCTGTATTTGTGCGCGGGCCGCAGTGAGCTGCAAGGACAGCACAGCACCTCCTCAGGCGGCACAGCAGCCTGGGAGGACGTTCGTGATGAGCAGCTCTCAGGTTGCTGGAGTGGTACGATTGGGTCTGGGCAGACTGTGCATATGAGCTGCTCGGCCTGCACAGTTACCTTGCTCGGCATTTGCAGTTTCAGGGTTCGCTGTGCCGGGTCAAGCACAACTACAAGAAATCCCCACAGTGCTCGAGAGGGATGCAGGGTCGCTCTACCGACCAGAATCTACAGCTTCCACACTCCATAGGGTTTGGTACAGTGATGGTTTTCACCTAAATCTATAATAAACGTAAAGCAATGGGCAGTAGAGGAATAACATTCCCCTCACGGATCACACAAGCCGCACAGAGAATGCATGCCACATCATGGGCATACTTGCTGTGATGGTACGGTTGCAGACCTTCAACTGGCTGCTGCCAAAGAAAGATTTGTACCGAGTCTGTGATGTGATATGTAGTGAGAACTCACCTGTAGGAGCGCCCACCAGTTGGGACAAGGCTCGAGGGAGAGCTTGAGCAGGAAGCGGTAGAAGTGAGAGTCTTCCTCCGGCACAATGTTGTGCTGTCTGAGGACTGAGTCGTACGCCTCGAGGAGTGCTGGAAGTGAGATCTCTCCACCAGGGACGCTATTCTGTGTGGCCTTGGACTCTGCTAGTGATATTATTGATGCGAGAATCTGCAGTGTCACAAAGTTCAAGTTGGATGAAGTTAATGTAAGTAGAACAGTGCAGGTGCAGCGCAGCAGCAGGTACCATTGAACGTTGCAGTCAAGGCTCTTGTGCACCTGGAAGTCCTTCCTGCGGTAATGCCCGTCTGTGGCAGACAGGTGGCTTGACGGGCAAGAGAAAGTATGCAGACTATTGCTAGTGCCGTGTGATGTTTCCATCCATGCTGATGGCGCCCTTGGGCGCATTATGCTGCAGTCCCAGTGGGGTCTTGGTGCTGCACAACTTGCCCGCCAGCCTTGCAGGTTGTCGGTGGCCCCACTTGCCCCTTCCGTTGTGTGCCTACTACTGGGGGAGAAGCCACAGTAAAATACTCGTAGCTTTTATCATGTACCCCTGGGCGCTGGCAGGCCATGGCTGCTCAGGCAACCTTCTTAGACTCCCAGAACGCCTTGCATCCACTGAGAAGGAGGCCCAGGGGCAGACCGGCTTATTGACAATCCAGCCTTTGTCGGCTTACGTGGCTGGAATTCGATCCAGGATGCTGCTTAAAATGCGTAGTGCGCTATGCTTGCTTGCTACATAAATTGTTTACATCTGGGACGTCCGAGCTCAACCGTGAGCAGCAGTGAAAACAGAGCTGCCAGGTAGATGCAGAAATGCCCAGCAAGAGCTGAGTGTCCAGCAGGCAAGCCTCGATCCAGGAATGTCAAGAACGCAGTTCAAACAGCTCTGCTCGTCTGTTGCAGCCAAACGCTTGAGAACCATTCGCGCGTACGTTTCTCGGCCACCGAAGTTTTTTATTAGCTTCCATGTGCCCACTTGTGTTGTTGGGTCCACCATGCCGCGTCCTCCCGCTGGCTGCCTGAATCATGGCATGATCTTGGTTTTTCTCCAAACGCACCAGCAAACGCAGGCCGGAGGGTATGGAATATGACCACACATATGATTGCCTCATTGAATACCTTGCTGATCCACCTCAATTGCTGTTATTATATTGCGTGTGCTGAATATTCCTTGTCAACCAAGCATCGTCACGACTAGCTGGTAAACCAAAGACTTGTCATCCAGTAAAGCGAGAAGCGAGTTGTCATGGCTGACTTCCAGTCTGGTTTAGCCAATGTGCTGAACAAAACTGATTTTGAGCAGCTGAAGGCTTATGTCACAGCACCGGGAAAGTTAGGGGCTAACCAAGCAGATAGCACAGTGTTGCTGCACGTCACGCACTCCAATTTGAAGGCAGAGTTCATGGAGCTCCGATTTGACAAGCATGTACGACTATTCCTTTCAGCCCTGCGCCTGTAGGACACTTGATTGTGACATCTGCCAAGCAAGGGACACCTCGACTATTTTAAGCTGTAGCAAGGGCTTTACTGCTGTCTATTGTGTCGACTCCGTTTTCTACGACGCCGAATATTTGATTATGTGACTGCCAAGGTGATCAGACTGAAGAACATGCAGACCACAGTGGACGGCCTCAAGAATAAGCTCACAACGCACGTGGGATCGTCTCCGTCAGCAATGCTGCTTGAACTGAGGGACCCAAAGGGGAATACGCTTGCAAAGCTAACTGACCCGTCCCGCAAGCTCGGGTACTACTCTCCTGAGGATGGTTTCTTGTTGCACGTGCATGACTTAGATCCCACCTCCTGCACAGCAGACGGTTGGCTGGAAGACACTTCCAAGGTGCAAAAGTATGTGATGGCGGATGAAGAGTATGAAAAGCGGGCGAACACTTACCGAAAGTACAAGCAGGGAATGCTGGCAGCAGACCCGACATGGACCATCGAAAAGGAGATGGCACAGAGAGCAGGTCGACCTGTGCCAGCCTCAGCATCTGCAGAAAAAGTCACGGACCCAGAATATCTTGCTGCTGAGGCCTCGAGCAAGAATGTAGGTGATCGGTGCCAAGTAAAACTGGGTGCCAGGCGGGGTACGGTTCGGTTTGTGGGTAAAGTGGAGCAGTTACCACCTGGATACTGGATAGGTATCGAGTATGACGAGCCTGTAGGTAAGCATGACGGGTTCATTCGGGGTCAAAGATATTTCCAATGCCCTATGGGCCATGGTGCTTTCTTAAGGCCTGACAAACTGGAGGTTGGGGACTTCCCAGAAGTCGACCTTCTGGGATCAGATGACGAGTTGTAGAAGGGCAACTTTGTGATCATTTTCTGGGTAGTGTAAGTGCTGTGTCCTTGTGCAAGATCACCGGTCAATACCAAGAACTAACAGGCGAAACAGGAGGCAACTCAGAATGGTTGAGCCTTGCACCTTGACACAACCCTGTAGCTCCAATGTTTGTCTCAAACGCTGTATTTCTAAAGTCTGTGCTCTGTATCGCATGAGAAAATTTGATCTGACAAGAGTTGACAAAACCAGTGTGCCCCAGTCAGACACACATCTACATTTTCCCCGTCCCGGACCCACAGGTCAAAACCGTCAGTAATCGCATAAAGAGCGCACACCAGAATGTAAGGCAGATACGGCAGCAACCCAGACTGCATGCAGTGAACAATGACAGTGGGAAACACTCGGCAACTCGCAGCGAATATCAGAGCTTTGAGGGCACATGCCAAGCACAAGATCCGAGGCACCAAATTAGGCCATCATCATGTCGACTAGGATCCCATGGCCAAATACTATGGCCAATCGAGCAGCACAATGCAATTCAATCGACAGAGAAACGGAACACTACACTTCTGCTGCCACAGGTTGTGTCCTACTCTACCTTTTCGTGAGTGTGCTGTCCGTAACCACTTAACAATTGGGCCACAAGCCTTGGCCCAGCCATGCTGTTGTGGAATTGAGGGCGCAGACCCCATGCACACCCAGGGACCGACACAACAGCACAAGCAGCGGTGCTATGAGGAGATACCAGGCATAACCATCTGCAGAACCTAACAGCCATGCCAAGGCTGTGCGTCTGTTGCTGAAGAGCGGGCAACAATAGGCTGATGTGCCTGCACAGGGCCGCCTGCACCCGTTGGGGCGCGCGCCACCCTGACACTCGTAACGCAGCAAGGAATCAATGAATTCACTCCTAGATAGTAGTCCAGCAACCTGCCAAGATGCCCCACACACCATCTTTCACCACTTCCACACTTCTCACGTAATCAATCTGCTGTCTTTGCCAGGAAAACACAACACCAGGTTCTATCTGCAGATGTGCTGAAGGTGCGTGGGACTGCGTGTGGCCCATCTATGCGTGCTTGTGTCGTGGAATACAGCCACAGAACTCTGCGCAAACCCCTCTTGATGGGTACACCTTACACGCACCAAGCTTCGCCCCCCCCCTGTACAAGCCCAGCAGAAATCATCAGAAGCTGCGCACGATACCCCATAGGAAATCAACACGTGCATGAGGCAATTGCTCACACATTTGTGGACTTCAGAACGCCGTGCCTTCTCAAGCACAACACAAGCAGGACATACACAGACTGGGACAGCAGTGCAAAGAAGCCGACGGTGCGGGCAGCTGTTTGCGCAAACACTGGCGGCGGCACAAACACCCACGCAGCCCTGTACAGTGTCATGTCCTCATCCTGCCCTAGCTCGCCCTTCCATAGACCCACTGCATCGCAGGTTATGCAGCCCAGCACGATGAATCTGCACACAAACAAACGACCCCAATTCCATCTAGTGTATGCCTGTAAAAGAAATCAACGCTGAGGACTTGATTGGTGGCGGCAAGTAAACAATGAGATTTGTACGGGCCCCATGATGCACCAGGGCATGGCAGCCGCTGTGGTGTTGCCCCCCACATAGGGCCCCCACGTAGAGCACTGCCAAGCAGCATAGCAGGCTTCTTCTTGCTACTCTGCAGGCATGGTGGCGAGTGGACAGCACGCTGAAACTAGCATGCTGTGCTAGATGGGGCGCACACCCACCACGCAACTGTCAGTAATGCCCCCGGAAACAACAGATTAGCAGGCTTTGAAGGGCGCACATGCATGCAGGCGCCACGAGCTGCTGCACAACGCGGGGCAGCAGAGCGCTGGTGTTGCTGATGAGTGATGTGGTGACAAAGGCGTTGTTCTTGCGGCTCTTCTGCTTCGCACGTGAGTTTTTTGCCAGCCACCACCGCTCCAGAGAGGTGGACAGGTAGCCCTGCAGCAGAGGCCTGACAGACAGCATGTGCAGCACACCTGCAACACATAGCATGCATGTTGCTACATGTGTGTGGGACCATCCCTCTCCACACGGGCTGCCCGGACACAGAGCTGCATCGGCAGCTTAATATCCCACTCCACACAACAAGAACAGCAGCAGCAGCAACAATAAGATAGATATTTGGTACCTTGACACTGCTTCCAACAACAGGTTGCACACATGTGCTGCAGCAACAGAGCAGCAGCTACTTTATCTCAATTGGCAACCTCGATCAGTGCCAGTTACACAAATAACAATCTCCGTGCTGACAATCGGACTATCTGGAACTTGTGCACTCTCACAAAGGTGGCAGGGGTGCAGGTAGTAGCATACCAGTAAGCAGCAGAGCAACGCCCTGAGCCATAGCACGCTGCTCAGAGTCGAGCCCCAGCAGGCCCTCAGAGATGCAGTTGATCCACAGCAGCAAGGACAACACAGGAACTGCCACAGTCGAGAACAGCAGCACCACCTTCCACATAGACGGTCTCAGGGGCACAGTGCGCCACTCCAGCAGTGATGACCCCAGTATTGACGCAGGAGGATTCAAGGTTGACGCGATGCAGGCTGCTAGGCGCTGAGCTGGAATGAGCACCATGGCCGATATCAACCCTGAGAAGGCAGACATTAAGACGATGCAGGTGATCTCCAGACCAGCTGGAGGGGGCTCCTGCAATAGTTCATGCATCAGTAGGTGCTTTGGTGCTGTAGCGTGGGCGTGCAAGGGCAACAGAGAGAGCGCAAGGGTGCGTTCCTGGCTGTGAGTTCTAGCCTCTCTGACACTGCCTTGCTGCAGCCAAGCTCTGTCTGCTTTCTGTCTCAGGAATCATCTTGTTGAAAGCAATATGATGGTGCGCATGCTCAGGAATGCTCAACCAGACGTGGGCTGGCAATAAGTGTGGGTGGTCTCGATTTCAGGCAGAGGGAGAAGTCAAACGCTAAAACAAGCACAACAGAACGAGCAGCAGCTACCCCGTACCATCAAATATTGGTTGCCATCATCAAGAGCAGTTCCTGGAGCATTCACTGGCTCCATTTGGCTTGGATCCCTCATAAGGACTACTTTGCCAGCCAGTCTATCCCGGACATCTGCCCACATGTCCTTTGTGCTTGCAAACAGGTGCCACGTGGACCTCACGGCATTCATTATTCCTCGTGCTACTTCGTTGTAGTCTATGTCAAGGATAGATGGAGGCAGCAGTAGCAGCAGCAGCAGCACGATGCCCCTGCACTGTGGCCCCATCCACTTAGGGCTACAACATATATTTGTGTTGATTTAATGAATAAGCATGAGATACAACAAGGGGTCATCTGAGGTTGTGATGATGCTATGGCAGTGCTCACCAGATGACCACGACACTGCTGAGTGCAATCATGCCTTGGTTGCCGTGTATCCGACCATCAAGAGTCATTGGAAACCTTGCGAGCTCCACAAGATACCTGATGCACAACACCATGCACATAAGAGCCGCCACAAAGATAAAAGGGGACTGCTCTCTTGCAAAAAAGCGGCTCAGCAGCTCACTGGCAACAAACTGCATAATGCAGATCTCCAGTATAGCCCCCTGCACATGACATTTTTCAGCTTAACTACGCTTAAAAGACTCCTTTTGACGGCCTCGTCAAGGGCATACCATTGCCCACAGAAACTTAGTGAGGGTGTTGCTGGAAGCTTTGGATACAGCTCTGTATTGCCTAGAAGCTCTATATGAATCTTGCACATGCCACAAACCAACACTGAGATGGATGCTGATGGATACAAGGCAAGAATGGCAGGACTTGGGGAGAAAAACAGCAGCGCACCATGTCATTGACGGGCTGCAACCGAGCTGCAAAATTTTCGAGGTCTCTAGCGTTAAAATCTTTGATGACGGTCTGGGCGGTGTCAAGGTCTCGGGGCTCCGTGTCCTGGTTAGGTTCCTCTTTGCTGCCCTGTTTGCTAGATGCCTTCTTCTTCGCGCCAGCTTTCTCACCCTGCGCCTCTCCTGGGTATATTTCCAGCTGCTTCAAGCCGTGTAAGAACGTTGCATCACATACAACCCTGCATCTGGCTGAAAGTCAGAATTCTTGCCGTGTCCGAAGTATGCTCAGGAGCAAGGCATGGACGAAGCGCACAGTTTGCCTGCACGCTGAGTCCTGATCACCAGGAACAACAGGTATAGCATACTGGTGGGTAGGAGCGTCATTGTAACTTATACTCAGCGCGCTTCAACCACGAGGCTACGCACAGGCGTACATTGAGCGGACGTCCACCTACCCAGAAACCTAAAAATGGATGCACTAAAGGCAGGGAGAATAATCATGTTGAAATGATATTGTGTACGTGTCGTCTGACAGCTCGCTAGGTTTCGACAGTACGTGTGGCTGCTTAACTTCACCAAAAAAATGAATTCACCCGCAGTTCCAGGTGCCGCCGCCAAAGACATTCCTAAGAGTCCTCAAAAGAGATGTTAATCCTCTTGGACAACTGCTATCGCCAGTAGTTCTGGTTGTGCGTATTATGTGCTCCCAAGGTTTATGCTTGGTGGTGAGGATTCTTGGTGGTGCTGCTACGCTCCATGAATCGCGCATTGCGCCTTCTTGCTGGCCATTTACGTCATAACAGCGCCGAGCATTCTCCCTTGTCATATATTAATGCAGGCACAGCTGCAAATATCGGCCATAAGGGCTGTAATCTACTTGCAGTGCTGCACTCTGTCCCTCAGCGCTTATATTCGAAACCTAGAGAGCAGGAACGATCATCAGAGAAATCCATAGATGATGCAAGTGAAATTCCTCTGGAACGCATCCGTAATTTCAGCATCATCGCACACATCGACCATGGCAAGTCAACTCTGAGTGACAGGCTAATCGAGCACTGCACAAACAGGACTGTCAAGCAAGCCCAGCTCTTAGACACTCTTGATGTAGAACGTGAGCGTGGAATCACCGTGAAGGTATGCCTGTCTGTTCTCATACATGCTGCACGTACTGTAGAGAGATGCCAAACACGTGTGAACAGCGACTCTTGCACCACCGGTTGAATGAATGATTCGCAGCAGGCTCCTTCAGCTTACTGGCCTTGACATGCGGTATTCTGTGTGAAGTCTCGCAGCATCAGGGTACTGTGTGCATACCAACAGAAGCAAATCCATGGGTCGACAACACTTTGTACATGCAGGCGAATTCAGCTTCCTTCGTGTACACACACGATGGCAAGCGCTACCTTATGAACCTAGTGGACACTCCTGGGCATGTGGACTTCAGCTATGAGGTGTCACGGGCTCTTGCAGCATGCCAAGGAGCATGCCTCCTTGTGGACGCTGCACAAGGCATCCAGGCACGACTCTTACTACTACAGCATCCTCTAAAAGTCGCATACAGTCTGAGGACAGGTGCATGCTGTCTGCATCTGCTGCAGCATGTGGCGACCAGCAGCCTGCATCTCGTAGTGGGATCCAATGCATGCCTGCAATCATAGCAGTAGTGGGGGTTCCGATGCCTGCCTTCGCTCATCTGCACTGCCCCCACAAGCTGTGCGCAGTGCTATCACCGCTGCATGCATGCTGTGCAGGCACAGACCCTTGCCAACTTCTACCTCGCGTTTGATCTGAACCTTGCGATCGTGCCGGTGCTGAACAAGGTGGACCTGCCAGCCGCAGACCCAGAGCGCACTGCGGCAGACGTGCAAGCGGCCTTCGACCTCCCTGCAGAGTCCTGCATCCGAGCGTCAGCCAAGACAGGCCTGGGCATCGAGGAGGTGCTGCAGGCCGTGGTAGAGCATGTGCCCCCCCCCCAGGTGCTGCTCCTGGCAACTTGGTAGCTACCGCGGATGCTACCGGTAGCATCATTGTGTCTACAGGGGCTGACTTCCCGCAGCACATACCATTGCTATCAGTGCAAGTGCTCCTTCATTGCAGCCTCGCTCCTTTCAGCATTGGCGCCTGTGTGACTGTGAGTGCCAGAGCGAAGTGCTATCCTCCATGCCGGGCTTCCACTATCCAATGCGCGCACTCACTTGGATAGAGCTCAATGAATTGAGTTATGCTGCGCTGGAGCGATTGTTAACAACCTTGCCTGCTGTCAGGTTAGGGTACAGTGCTGCTACGGTGAAACTGTGGATGCTGTGTGTTGTGAATCGCATATTTTTTGCTGAATGCTGAGCCTAGGGGCAGTGCAGGGGGACCCGGACGCACCCTTCAGGATGCTTCTCTTCGACGCCAAGTCTGATGAGTTCCGAGGGGTCATATGCATGGTGCTGGTGAAGGATGGATGCGTACGCAGGGGTGATCGCTTCAAGGCTGTGTCTACAGGGGCTCACTATGATGTGCTCGAGGTGTGTGGTACCTACCTTGCCGCGGCATGCCGTCTAGTGCAGCAGTATGCATGCATGTGGTTCTGTGCTGCAAGCAGCTGCGCAGGGCTGTGTTGGCTGCTGCTGCTGCGCGAGCGTCTCCCAGAGCATGGCCGTGAGTGACAGGGCGCCGCGAGCCTCAAGATGGGTGGGGTGGGTGCAGTGTGGGGTCATGGCGCCTGAGATGAGGCAGGCGGCCAGCTTGGAGACTGGCCAGGTGGGCTACATCATCACCGGCTTGAAGAGCACCAAGGCAGTGAGAGTGGGAGACACATGGCACCACAGCAAGGCCACAGACGTCACTCCGCTGCCAGGCTTCAAGGTTTCCAAGGCAATGATGTTTGCTGGTGTGCCGCCCCCCCCCCCCCCTCCCCGCGCAGCATACACCCTCACCTCAGCGCTGGGCCACGCATCACACCAGCATGTCATCTGGGTGCATCTGCATGCTGTGCTTCCAATACGCTTCAACAATTGGGAGCTCTCAAACGTTTCCTATCATTCGTATTATCGTAGCACCCAAACGTCTCGTATCATCCTTGTGTTGCGGCGGTCCTGTCATCCTTGTGCTGCTGTGCAGCTCGGTGCCCTGCTTGGTGACAGTTTGGGGCCATTTGGGGTGCTGCTTTCTCTTTTCCTTTGAAGCTTGCAACACGAAGTGTGTTTCGGCTGCATGCATGTCTGCCGTAAAGGAAGTGTGCAGCGCACCCCTGCCGCCTGCATCCGATCTTGGCATTAGCACTCTCCCACAATTCCCCACCAGGCAGTTGCACTCCTGAACCTACCTCGTTTATACCAGCTTCTCAAGTACATATTTCAGTAGCTTTGGGAGCTATACACTAGAAACTGTACACCGCGCATAAAGGGAACTGTACATTAGAAATTATGAACGCCGTCATTATTATTGCAGTCTGGCTAAGAGTGCTGGAAAGACTTTCGTGATGGTGCTGTTGTGCCATTCGAGTGAAGTGGTGGATGTTTTGTGTTAGTTGCTTTTGGCTATTTGGGTTCCTGCCTATTCACTACCTTTCCGGTTTGTAAGGTAGAACCAGAAATTATGAATGCTGAAAGAGATTGTCACTGGAGAGCTATGCAGGGATATATCCGTTGAGCCAGGAGGGCTTTGAGAAGCTGTCGGATGCCATGGACAAGCTCACGTTGAATGATGCCAGCGTGACAGTGCGCAAAGAGTCCAGTGTGGCCCTCGGCCCCGGCTTCCGATGCGGGTTTCTGGGGATGCTGCACATGGACGTGTTCATGCAGCGCCTGATGGATGAGCACGGCTCAGAGGTGCTGCGCCCCTTTCTTCTTTTCCCATTCGCGTTCCTATATTGCCATATATCATATATCCTGCTGTCCACGCCAGCCAACACGTGCAGCCGTGGTGTTCACATATATGATATATGGGAACACCACGGCTGCATGCGTTGGCTGGCGTGGACAGCAGGACGCAAGCACCCTCCACAAGCACGTGTGGCCCAGTGGAGGTACACACACGAGCCCTGCACGAGGCAGCAGGGCTGCACAGCGACCCCACTTGGCATCAGCTTCTGTGAAAGTTCCTATCATGAAGGTGCTCCTATCATGAAGGGGTGCTTGCCTGCCACATATTCAGCACCTCGCTAGAAGTGTGAGCCGCACACCCTGTGGCTTGCCATACCCTACCATACCATGCCATGCCGCACAGGTGCTACCCCCAACAGTGCGGGTGGCGGCGGCCTGCCGCGTCAATCAGGAAGGTGGCTGTGGTGGCTCACGCAGCGCCGATCTCACAATCTCTCTCTGCTCCACCGCACATGGAGCACACTTCTGGTATGCTTGCAGCTGTGCGCAGTGGCTGGTTGCTCAAAGCTTTGCTGAGTGTGTTGTGGGTGAGCAGGTGCTGACCACGGCGCCCATGGTGCCGTACCGCCTGCACGTGCGCGGGAAGCAGGCCGTGGACCTGGAGTCCCCGCTGGACTTTCCCAAGGACTCAAGGCAGGACATCGAGGGGATTGAAGAGCCCACCGTGGACTGCACGATCCTCGTGCCGGAGGATTTCACCGGCACAGTGATGACGCTGTGCTCCTCTCGCCGCGGGGAGCTGCTGGTTCGGCGCTTCCTCCTTAGGGGTGCCTGGCCCAATGCTCACTCCACGCGCCTGAGAAACAGGGGGGTCACCAGGGGGGGTAGGCAGGGGGGGTTAGCCAGGGAACACTGTCCTATGCAAATATTGTGCTGCCGCTCACCTCCACTCTCGGGCATCTGTCGAGGTCAAAGTCATCAGTTTTTCGGGGTGCATGTGGCTTGTGTCGGTTGCCTGTGAAGCAAGCCCAGGGTCACGTATCCAGTGCGCAGTCGTTGCATGCAGGAGCACTCATACATGTCCTCTGAGCGCTGCATAATCAGATACAGGGTGCGCGGCCCCCCTCATGCTCAGCCGCGACAGCGCTGTGGTGGTGCTGCTGTAAGCACATGCGCGCGCACCCACGTTTGTACTCACCACCGCACTGTGCCTGCATAAGAGTTGTATGCACTCGTCTGAGGTTTGTGCTGCATGTGTGCTCCGCAGGCAGTATGTCGTTATGACAGCTGATACCATCACAGCTTGTGCGTGCAGCTGCCACTGGCAGAGCTGGCAAGTAGCTTCTACAGCGTGCTGAAGGCACAGACATCCGGCTACGCATCCTTTGACTATGAGCCCGGCCCTCATCGAGCTGCTGACCTGGTCAGGTTGGACTTCCAAGTGCACGGTGCGGCCTCTCTCTGGAGCTCGCTGCTCCTTGCGCAATCAGGCTGTTCGGGGACACACACACACACACACACACACACACACACACACACACACACGGGCATGGATGTGCCTGTGCTTGCTGTTTGAGTATGTGAACTTAGGATTTATGCCTTCGGGCCGAGTGGCCGCTGGTTCGATGCCTACCATGACCTTACGGTTTCTACTTTTTAACGCAAACGTCGCTGGGGTCGCTTCTACGTGCATGCGTGGCATGCAGGGAGCCCCGTTGACGCGCTGGCGAGGGTGCTCCACCGAGATGATGCTCTGCGGGCGGCCCGCAACGTGTGCAAGAAGCTTGTGGAGGTTGTGAACAGGCAGAGCTTTGAGGTGCGGTCACCTTGGTCCACCTCACATTCCTTTTTTATGCTTGCTCTATCACGCGCACCCCCCTCCCCCCATGCACAAACACCACCTGCAAGCGTGCACACTTGAAATTGCTGTGTCAAGGTGCCAAGGTGCCATGTGCGCCTAGGGGGGGCGACGGGCAGGGAGGGAGGCGCCCCCCCCCCCCCCATGTCTTGTTTCCGGTCAAGGGCTGATGAGGAAAGACAGACGCAACTGACACTGCCCAAAGGGAAACTGGCCAGAAGTAAGAAGTTCAGGGTGCATGCGAGTGGCCAGGTGGGTGAGGGTTGCCGTGCAGGTGGCCATTCAAGCTGTGGTGGAGACCAAGGTGCTGGTGCGAGAGACTGTGCGGGCCATGCGGAAGGATGTGCTTGCCAAGTGCTATGGTGGTGACGTGAGCCGCAAGAGGAAGCTTCTGGACAAGCAAAGAGAAGGCAAGAGCAGAATGAGGAAGCTAGGGGAGGTCAGCCTTGAGCCGGACTCTTTCCACAAAGTGATGGCTGCGCGATAGAAACGATGCAAATTTGCGTTGTGATATTTTGTCATAGTTTGAAGGGCTGGTTGGGTGACGTGTATCTGTTCCATCCTCATCATCCGCATGATCACATGTGCGTAATTCAAGTAGTATCCATCGACAGCTGGGAAGAGGATATACAGTATATACGGTATAACATCTCGAGACACTGTGGATTCGCAGAATGGGCTGCAGTTACCAGCGCCTTTTCAAAGCCGTGCGATATTTATAACTAATATCAAGGAGCGCACGAAATGAATGCGCTCGTGTCTTGCGCCACTGCTTGCGCAAGATTCTGTACATGTGGCGGCCGAAATCCACAAAATCGGTCCACACCCTCCGAGATAAAAATCACGATACTCAACAAGTCTCGGGATCGGCCTGCAGGCCGACAGCTGTCGGCCTCTTGATGCCTCTTGCAAGGGGACACTGTTACAGAGTTACGTAGCCGCTGTGCTCGCCACAGTGCTGTTTGCTGCACGTGGCGAGCATGTATACCGAATGCGCCAGCTGCGTCGTCTCGTGCTTGCCAGCAACGGCGTGCTCCATGGCCATAAGCCCATGCGTGGCAGTTGATGCTTCATATATTTTGAGTTATTATTCTTTTTGGGATACAATCCATGCGCATCAGGGCCCCGCAGGGTCAGTTGAACAATTGAAGCCGAGTTCGGCGCTGAGATGCACTAGACACTTACACAACAAATATCTCTCTCCTGAATCTAAAATGGATACGACAGATACAACATAGATAGTTTCTACACACACGTGAACTCTGACACTTCACGTTTCATACTAGAGAAAGGAAGCCTCTTTCCGACGATGTCAATGGGCAAAAGCCGTAAGTCCCTGCGGATTGGTAGTTAAGAAGGTGTCGAGCCACAATTTCCACTTTGTTCTCTCAAAATACTATTTTCAAAGTGAATGGTACGCACATGATGTTGCATGGTAGTACGACGAACGACTGCAATTGCAGCGACCGTTGACTCGATCGTAGCAATATCAACAGGCCGAAGGCCATATCTTTGTTATATTGACATTCGTGTTGCGCCTGAAGCTTGCAAGTAGACTGGTTCTGGTCTGTCGAAAGCTGCACTAACGAGTCTGTATCAGCACCAAGGCACACACTTTCAGCGGGCGTGACTGGCTTCCCTGAAGTCACATTCACACCATGCTCATGCAGAACGGATAATGGTACAAGAGTTCTCTGATGCTGATTCTTCGGCAACTCACGGATCTCGCAGCAGGACTTCCGCAAAGGTGCTCCTCCTTCCGCAAGCATTGTTTGTGCGTGCGTTCCATCAATCAGCACCGTCAGTATTTTAATCTACACGATACGCATTGCCTTTGAGTGGTTACACATTCCAAGGGTTGTATCTCTAGGTATCTCCGTAGAAGCGGTTTCACTGGTGTTGCTTCGGAACCCGACATCTCTCTGCTGTCACGACAGCGCCAGACGTATATTTGCCATTTGTGACTTGCTTTGGTGTTGCTGTCGTTGAATCTATATGCTGCAATGCCGTCAAGGGGGGCATACACGAGACGAGTTGCCACAATTTACTATCTCACAGATATGTTGGGGCAATAATATCTAGCATATCTAACAACTGAGAACGGAATCACACGTTTGAATAGTGTCAATTAAGTCACTGGGAACAGTGAGGTGACTGAGGTGTCTCTTCTGTGTCCAGATACCGGACGCCTCGCCTTCGTGCATGACAGCCTCCAATCCGTCCAGCGACAATTGCCCGGACGGCAGACAAGTAAGGACATCAGGAGCCTCAAAATTGAACAGACCTAAGCTTCCGCGGCCGTCAGGGCCACCTCCGCAGTGTCCACGATGCAGTGCGGATCCCAGCAACACCAAGTTCTGCTACTACAACAACTACAACATCAATCAGCCACGTTACTACTGTAAGGTACGAGTTGCTCGTCGTTTGATGTTGTATCCACCGACAATGTCGCATCTGAAAGTGATCTCGGAACGCCAGCACATAGAAGTACAGGCTTCCAGGACACGAAACCAAAATAAGTCGAATGTATGAATTGCAGTGGGATTAGGAGTGTTGCGTGAAGGTTGTTCAGCCTTGAGTGTTCATGGGGTGTGAGGATGCGTGTTTAAAACCACATCCCTCCAGATTCCTGCATCTGTGTTCAACAACATAGAAACTTTGGCTAGCATAACGGCTCGTATTCAGGCGTGCCAGAGGCATTGGACCGATGGTGGAACACTGCGCAAGGTAGAGACTGGAGCTGGCAAGCGTAACAGCCGTCGAGCTCGTGGCAGTGTGTCCACCTCAGAGGCAGCTGCATCCGTGCACAATAAGTATGCGAAAGTCAGCCGGGAGATACCACAGAATTGGACCCATGAGAACTTCATGCCAAACACGTCTAGGTCAACGCCCATGGTGCCTGGCGCCCCATCCTACTTTGACACAGGCATGGCAGATCACAACAGCAGTGATGCTAACATGTCCTTCCAAGAAGGTTCCTCGTTCAACCCAGACAAGGTTCGCAGCCCAGTCATTCTCTCCGCTCGCTGCATTCTCTTTCAGACAACCCCATCCTGCATCGGGGCTCCGGCCTTGCACGACCACCCCCCACCACTGGTCTGGAGCACTGTATAGACTCGCATTACTCATTCACAGATGTCTCAGCCGAATTGTGTATTCTGTACTTGGTTTAGTGGTGTTCTCTTGAAGTGCGGGTTTGAAAGTTGTGGTGAACGAGCAGGTGATGGTGGACGAAGACATCGGAACCGCTCAGGCAATGGCAGACTTGGACGTCATCTTTGCGAATGACAGCCTGGATGCTATCCTGGGCAGCGCCCAAGCTGGTGCAGGAGATGGAGACGCCTCGCTGGGCACCATGCTCGGGTTGGAGGTGCTGGAGGATCTCACACACAACTACACTAGCGACGCAGACTTACAGCAGGCTATGGATGGGTGCGTCTGCCGCTCTCTCTGCTTCCCTGCGCTCCACAGCTGCCCTTGTGCACATCTGCATGCTACGCAGCCTTGCCATCGAAGCTTTGTCCGTGCTGTTTGTCCGTTCAATCAGTGCATCAGGGCGTCCATCGATCACTGAAGCTGTCACTGCAACAGCACCAGAACTGTTTCGCGTCCAGATGGCGGTCAGCCACCACATCCGCTGAGCGTCACCGCATCCAAATTCTTGAGAGTAGCCAATGTTGAGCGTGCGAACGCCTGAAGCCATGCGCACGCCTGGCTTGTATGGAAACTCACATGGTGTGCACACCTGCGGTCTATATGCAGGCTGTCAGCCCTTCCTGACTCCTCAAAGATGATGCATGGCACCAGTGGGCAGCACACAAGTGGCAATGCCTCAGGTAGCCACACGGAGCACCTGATGCCACAACAGGACTGCCCCCAGCACTCCGCTCCAGTGCCCGACACCCACAGACTGATGCCATCTCCCACAGTGCGCTCTCCTGCACCGACGCCGCCACCTCAAGGAGTCAATGTGGGTGCGGCGTTCCGCAACCATGGCCGGCCTGCCCCCGACGAGCAGTCCCCTGCACAAGTGATGGGCCCGCCGGACATGTCAGCAGCCATGCACCATCTAACCGCTCAAAGCAGCGAGGAGGCTGGCAAGAGCGCGCAGCAGCCGTGCAGGCCTGCTGGCTTCAACGGAGACACCCCCTCTGAGGCCCACCACCGGCCCAGCACCCCCTCACGTGCACCCTCTGAGGAGGCCACCCTAGCCACTGTTGTGGATCACAACAGCACGAAGGCTCATGCAAGCGGCGCGTCATGGCGCGAGGTGCAGGTGGGCTGCGCATCAGGCACCATTTTCACAGACAGGGGGCCCTGGGCGCCGGGCACACGCGTCGTGCAAGGCCAGCACAGCGGCGTCGCGGTGGCGGCGGCAGGGGCCAAGTACCCTGCAGTGAGCGGCGCCATCACAAGCGCCGGCATGATGGCAGTGCCGCTGGGGATGCACGGCAACGGGCAGACATACGCGATGCCGGCAGGCGGATTCCAGCAGTTCATGCAGCCCGGCAGAGGGCAGCAGATGCAGGGCGGGTACTACATGCCCGCTCAGCAGATGTCTGGTGTACGGTTCCAGAGCACAGGTCGCGTGCAGCAGCCTCAAATGCGGCAGGTGGCTCCTGGAGGGTACTACATCATGCACTGCGAACCGCAGCATGGCGGCGGCATGCCTGGCATGGCGGCCTCCGCAGCTCCACAGCCGCAGCATTCGGCGCAACAGCCAAGGCCAATGCAGCAGCAGTCACCGAGAGCAGGCGGCGGCGGCGGCTTGCAGGTGGTGCCTTCAGCAATGGACAGGCAGGGGGCCACGATGCACAGCGCCCCGGGTGACGGCGCAGCGCAGGAGCAGGCGAACCAACTGTTCGCGGTGGACCACAACCAGCAGGTGGTTCTGAGGCAGCAGCAGATGTACCCCTTGGGCCCGGAGCCCGGCGCGGTCACCACCAGCTCCTCCCCGCAGGGCCTGCCCAACAGAGGCTTGCAGGGTGGCCCCACGTTGGTGCCGGTGGCGTCTGCACACTCGCACATGTACATGCAGCAACAGGGCGACGTGTCCGGGGGCGCGGCCGCGGCGCCTCAGCGGTTGCCGGAGCAGCAGAGCGTGCAGCGCATGCAGGCCTCCACGCATGCACGCACAGCCAGATGCGGCAGCAGTGGCGGCTTGGTGAGCGGCGGCATGCAGGCCTCCGCGTCCGCCTGCTCCTCCAACCCCAGCGCCGCCTCCTCCCAGAGCAACACTGCTGTGTATGTGGACTTCCGGCAGGGTGGCGTGGGGGCCCCCGGCAACCAGCAGCCGGCGTCCCCCCAGGGAGCACCGCAGCGGCAGGCGGGGCAGCTGCGGGGGCCAGTGTTCTGCGTCGCACAGCCCCAGTGGCAGCATGCCGGCCGCCCTGTGTACACGCTGCAGCAGCTGCAGCACCACTCTGCGCCGGTGTGCTACGTGCAGGGTGGCTACATGCCCGGTCGGCAGCATGCGGTGTACCCTTCTGCCGCTGCGGGCCACCGCAGCCCACGGGGCAGCACTGCAGAGCAGGGCTCAGAGGAGCCGGAGCAGGAGCAGCATGTGCTTGATGGCGTGCAGTTGTGAGTGGCACTCGCAGCTGCCTCCTGGCTCGCGCTCGGCTGCCATGCGCCAGTTTTGTTTGCGGATATTCTTTTCTGTTTGTGTTTGTTGCTCGTTGTGTGTATCAAGAGTTCTGTGTGATGGATGTCGCCGCCTTGCATGTTGCATCCATTCATTGGTTGTGTACCGAGTAATGACAACAGTCGATCTGCAAGGTAGGGTTTCTGATGCTGAGGGTTGTGGAGGGCTCACGTGAGCGTGTGTGAGCGCAATGTCGTGACCATATGTGAGCGCGATGTCGTGTCTGGCTGCAGCGCCATCTCGCGCTGAGGTGCAAGGCAGCTGCTTGCTTGCATGATTTTGCCGCAGAGTCGTGATGATTCGGTTACCAGCAGGTAGCAGTCAGCTGCAGTAATGTAGTCTCATTGGTTTCGGCATGCCCCGTGATCAAGATCAGACCAAGACTCAAGTGCCAAGACTCAAGTGTACCTCGGTGATAGCACCCCGCCTCGCGTGCACGAACCGGCTCTTTGGCGGCCACGTGGAAGGCGCCTGTGTGCATGCATGGCCAACAGGAGTCGTAGATCTACCTGTGTGTGGGGAGGGGGTGCGGGGGGCGCGGACCACGAATATGTTGCTTCAATTGACTCGGTAGAGTCTCTGTGTTATCTGTACTGAGCGTAACGTGCATCCATGACCGTTTGATGTGCGTGAGGTTGTTTCAAACTCAGACTGTTCGTCCTGGTAGTGCGCCCAGGGCAGCAGTGTAGCACACTTTGCTCTTGTATATCTGTTCGGTGTTGGGGTTGTTGCTGATATCGTTGTGGATGGGATGCTTCTCTGTGACTTTAAGAACCTTGTTTGCGGCTGCTGAGGCGCCAGGGCACACACACAGGGCTGCTGCTCACCAACACGTGAACACTGCCATATTATGATTAAATCAACGTGGCTCTGAGATGCATGGGGCTAGAATCTGCACGTGGCCGCACTGTGGCACACCGCATCATACTGTCGCCCATAGCATCACTCCTCGTGATGACCGCACTTGTCCATCATGCAGTGTGTAAGGGGGCAACCCTGAGGCACCCACATCGGTGCATGCTTCGGGGTGGGCTTCAACAGCACGCATGCAGGTGCTGCGGCAGGGGTGCTCCACGTTCACGGTTACAACTACACAATACGTTGTACTTCACGGAAGTCATATCTTCAACGCCCCGGGATCTCCAGCAAGCTTGTGTGACAATTCCTGCCCTGCTCTCTGAGGCTTGAGAAGGCCTGGGTACTTTAACCCCGACGCTTAACAACCACTGAAACAATATCGCCGTCCTTTAGTCCTTCTTTCACAGCCGGCCCTTCCATGTTCAGCCTCTGCCCTGTCTCTTTCATGGACAGCTCCACATCGTTGAACTCTGGGCGCAGCACGTCCTGCACACACCCCTCAATCAAGAACAGCTGTCCCTGTATACTAGAGCAGCGCGTGGAAGCCATGTACAAGTATTTTAGGATCTGTTTTGGGTGTAAATTTTGTGCCTGGACACTCTGCATGATGTGCAGATCTCGTTTGCATCATGCTCTTGCTCGGTCAGCTGCTCACTGATCCCCGAGCAATTATTTGGATGCGATGGATACTTGACAGATGATGGAGATCAAAAGAAGCGTACGATTGCTCGCTTCTGAAGCTCATGGGATGGAATGCCGCTGGGAACTGTCACCGTTTTGGTGATTTCGAACACTCTGTAGCACTGAAGTGTGACAGATACGTGCGCCGCCTCCTTGGAGCCAACAGCCTTGTCAAGGTTACTGCTGCTGGGCTTCTCCTTTGTTGTCTGGGGCTCCTGTAGCTTTGCCGCTGGCGCGGTTGTTCTGTCCGACGCGAGCGCCTTGTCCTTACGGCTGGCATTGCAGCAGCGGAGGAATTGTGGGTGAAGCGAACTAGTTACCCCACGCTTCCAGTTGAGTGATCAATGTCGTCATAAGCACGATATATAAAGTATACGTATAGTCAGAATATATACGACGAGAACACAACAGCGGAGGATTTGTGGGTGAAGCGAAAATGCAGAATGACTGCCAGTTGAGTGTTCACTTGCGGCGGTGAGCTCGTTGTGTGGACCCGCCGCATGTGAACACTGAAGACGGGCGTAAACACGCGCAATAGTGTCACCTTGTACATTCGTGGGACCAAGAATCGTGATACACTCAAAGCGACAGGTCAGCACCTTTGAACAGCTGCCTGAACATCGATATCGCTGAAACAACGTGCGCAGGCTGGCCCAGCACCTGTGAATGGCTGCCTGAATATCACTCAGTTGTGGATCGGCAGAATGAGCATCTCCGTGGCGATGAAGCGACTCTGTTTGATCAATACTCTGCCTTCTCAACCGCTCTGTGCTCCCACCGTGACGCCCTGGAGGCAGTGGCAAAGCCTCCTTGTTCTCCACAGCGCCTCTTGCCACTACCATGGGGTTGTCCACGTCCATATCTTGGCACCCATCATCTTCACGCTGCATGTAGTGATTTGCTGAACGTGGGACCTTCCTGGTGTGCTGCCCCTGACCCTGAACAGGTGCTGCGCGGTATGCAGCATGCTTGATGTACTTCGGTGTCGTGTCCAGCCTGACATGCAGCCACGGCACACCACTGCCATCAGTGTTCAGCCATAGAGTCTTTGCTGCAGCAGGGCTTCGGTGGAGGAACTGTGATGCCTGCTCCCCCACGAGCCTCCACAGCTCCAGCTGCTGCTCCTCTGCTGCTCCTCGAGAGAAGCTTGCCAGGTTGCCATACCTGCACCACACAGTACCAGAATAGTTGCAAGACTCACAGATAGCTGAATTAGGGATGCAGGCAATGCATGCTACAGAGCAGTTCCTGGAATCGGGGCCCGCGGGCAGTGATCACCAGTGTCGCTTAATTTGTTAGGGCACACACCCAAAAAACAGCCCCAAATATTGATAATTGTTCTATGTAACTAAGCGACACTGGTGATCAATGCCCGCGGGGTGTTCAGGCATTTATGAGAATGGGTGAAACTGTGTTGTGGGTCGCGTGTCCAACCAAAAACCCTATTCGGGGACCACGCTATACCCGGGAAAGTAAATAAATAAATCATTTGGGGACTACGCCATACTCATTTTGAGCTCGGCCTCAGCGCCACAGTGTCGGAATTTCATGCAATTCGTTGAAGGGGAAACCACCAGAGACCCTTTACGCACCCGACGCAGAAGCTCGAAATAAGACGAGAGATCTGGCCGGACCGGGGTTCGAACCCAGGACCTCGTGGTAAAAGCACTTCAACGCTCACGGGCCCGTGGCTGAGTGCAAGGTCAATCCCAAGACCAAGACCAAGGGAAAGGCTTCCCCCCAAAAGGGGCGGGTGGTGGAACAAAGCTAGATTGCGTTAGCCACTGCAAATCTGCGAAAAGTGGAGATTGGGGGCGTATGGTTTTACAATTACGGCTGTTCACGTACATGTTCTTGCTGCAGCCGTGAACCTGGCTCGGCGCCACCAGCATTGCATCATGTTCTAGATTGGGAAAGGCGACAGCCAGCTCTCGCATCGGTTTTCTGCGGCTGCCAGTCAGATGCTGGGCAAATGCTGCAGACGACGCCTTGGCGCGTAACAACCGACCTTGAGCGTCTGTGAGCACAAACTCGAACGGCTCGTTCACCGTCTCATGCGAGACTGGACAACATTCCCTGAAGAAGTCCGCAAAGTTGCAAGAAGCGAGGGTTCCGATGAAGGATCTGTGGAATTCGAGGTTCTGATCTGTCCACAAGTTCAGCGCCTCTACCCAAGTCACGAAATGGGTGCCTGCGGGGGCGTGACGAAGTCGGTACACAAGGGAATATCGGCTTGAATGTAAACAACATGCCGTAAACGAAAGCCTGGACTTTGCCATTGAACTTGCGTTAGAAGTAAAAGTGTAAACGATGCTGTCTGAGTCTGCTGCAATACAAAGGCTGCTTCAGAACTGTATTCGACACGAAGCGCTATACAAGACTGTCGAAGAGGTAAAGGTAGAGACGAGGGTGATCTATGGTGCTTGGCATGTTTGATGCGTATGAAAAGGAGACAATAGCTGGAGGCGTAGTGGAGACGATAGTAGATCATGAATAGCCATGCGATACAATTTTAACATATGGAACGAAGTCTTGTGGCGAGATCTCGCGAGAATGGAGACGATCGCAGATTCGATCGAATGCTTGCAATATCGTTGGGACATAGTACATCAGGTGGCGTGTTGCAGGTTGGGCCATTTCTTGGGTGCGCGCGTTCGCACCGTCCTGGGCCCTCTTGAAAGCGAACCGGTGCACCGCGGTGGCGAGGTCAGCAGCACTCACGTATCCAAATTAAATCTCTCAGGGCCCAGGCCGTGTTGGAATACGACGAGGCATGCCTCTCCTCCCTCTTTGCAAGGCTCGGTGTTCAGGGTTGCTGCTTTTTCTCGAGCACTTTTGTGTTCAAATATGTTCGAGCACACCCCCTCCACATTCGCCTGAACCTCCGATTCGACGTTGACTAGAACAGGCAGACAGAGTTGCTACATTCAAATATTTCATATTCGTGTTGTTGTGCTGCATAATACACCCCTGCTCTTTCATCTTGCTTCCCTGGTCATCTTGCTCGAGATCCTGGGGGGCCTCCAGTTGCTGTTGGCTATTCGGGTTCTTGCCTTTTCACTACCTTGACGTCTTGTCAAAGGAAAACTCTCCTGGGGGATACACTGTGCTTGAACGTCGTTGGTGCTGCGTCCAGTACTTCTTTCTCAGATGAAAAGCTTCCCCTCGCGGGCGCCCAGACCCTGCAGATTTCTGGGATTACTTGCTGCGTTGCTGCCTCTTGGTGCTGCGGCGCAGCCCACCGCGCTCCTTACCCAGGATGTCAACTCGTGTAGCTTGGTTGCTGTTCGAGTGTGCTGTGCTCCCTAGCTGCTGGGTCCTTCGCACTTCCTATTGGATGTCTCTGGCTCCATGCCAGGGGCGGGCTGCTCTGTCCTCGCTGCGAACATCCTGATTCTTGGCGCCACCACATCCATCCTGATGCCTGTAGGCCAACTAGTCATTGCCAGTGGCCTTGTACATCGCCCTGTGGGGCTGTGTTCCTGCTCTCCTGTTCGCATGTCGCGCGATCCTGCCCCCCCCCCCCCCCTCCCCGGTTCGCACCTCTAGGAGTGCTAAGGCTGAAGCCCCGCCGAAGCCCCGACATTCCCGTCCCGTTCGTCCCCAGTCAGTATTCCTTTCTTTGTTCCCTCATCAAGTAGCAACCCTGCCTCCCCCCCCCCACACACACAACGGCCGCGTTTTCTATAAGTGTGTCTATGAGTGCTTGGTTTGCAGATGGGAAAGCGCAACTTCAAGCACATATACCAAGCAGCAGCAAAAGACTTGGGACAGAAGCCGACCATCAAGCTGTCTCACTACTGCGATCAGTATGATCCACACTAAAACTACGCAGGCATCATAATTTACCACACCTATGGGCAGTTTGAGTGGCGCCAGCGTCCTGGCCAGGGTGTTGCCGGAGGGCATCGAGGGAGAGCGTTTTATGTCCTCATCCCATGCACAGACGACTGGCCCTCTTATGCTCTACGAGACGCAGGCCAAGGCCGCGTGCACGATTATTTGTACCGCAGATATTTCAACATGGAGTACTCGTACGGTAAAACTTGCTGTGGATGATTCGCTGTGCTGCATGGGCAAACCAGCTACAGCAGCATCTGGCTGAACATGCAGAGTGGGCGCATGAAGGGCAAAGCCTGGCAGTCAGACGGCCAGAAGTACTTGTCTACGCATGAGGAGAGCCTTGTTGATGTTGCTATTGAAGAGTGAAAAATCCATGGAAGTGGCACCATTGTCCAGGTCCCTAGCTGGTTGCATGCTCAGCTAATGTAGAGCCCGCCACAGACACAGGCTGACCCCTTTCTGCTTGGATGTAGAGCTCCACAGGCCCCTCCTTCCTGGAGTGATTGTCTCTGCAGAATTATTAGCGCAAGTCAGTAGACAGAAGGAAAGGAACTTTCGACGCTTGGTAACTTGGTGTGTATCGCTGTGTCCATACACGGGTTTGTTCATAGATGACACAAGGCTGTTCATAGATGACACAAGGTGCACCACGTGGTGAAACAGGACGCAGATGCGACAAGTGCAATGCAGCTGGCCAATCACAGCCCTCATCCCAAGCAAAAAGAACACTAGATCGTAAGCAAGAGTAACACGACAACTCCCCACCAGTGGTGTTGGGATTGCCCTTCAACTCGACGGCCTGCTCTTACGCAAGGTCCCGGGTTCGAATCCCGGTTCGACCAGAGCCACCTCTCGTCTTTTCTTCCATCTTGTGAGCTGGGCGCGTTGATAGTTGCTGGAGTTTCTGCTCTGCCCCTGTGGCACTGAAGCCGGCGCTGAAACAGAGTATGACACAGCCCCTAAATCGTTTATGAAACTATTCTACTTGTAGTCCCACAGATAAAAAGCCTAATCGGGCACCTCGACATACCCAGAAAGGGCTTCGGCCTCAGCACCTCCAAAGGTGCGGGACAAGGGCAGACAAGCCATGAGCCACAAGCGACAAGAAGGCAAGCACACAGGCCCCAGAAGACTGCGCACAATGTCGCAGGCACACGCTCGGGCACCAGCAGGGACTTCATCGTCAGCAACTACAGCACCGACCAGGAGGATGCAAACTACAATGAAGGAATACGCCGCAGCATAGACCCCTGCGCCAGAGTCCCGCAATAACACTAAGGGGTCAGCAACTAAGGGGGCGCACACTTGCCCGGACAGAGACAGGGTCAACACATCTGATGCACACATGTGCATCCACAAGCAGCACAGATCAGCAGCGCCGCCAGATAACGAGACAACAGGATCAGGGCCACAGACCGCAGGGGCCCCCACAGTCATCAGCTTGCAGCGGCCGCCAGAAGCCGGGGGTGTCGGCCAAGGTGAAAGGGAGGTGTGGAGGGGACGCCGAGAGTGCGAGGGCCGCGGGAGGTGGAGGCAACGCGGTGCGCGGGGGGGGGGGAGCTGGCGGGGGCCGGGGCAAGGCTGAAGGGAGAGGTGGCGCAGACGGTGCCGGCAAGGGGGAAATACGAAAGAGCGGCGTACGGGAGGGGGCGGTGGGGGCTGCGGTGAGGGCAGCAAAGCGGCATGGCTGGGAGGGGGCGCTTAAGTGCCTGCTAGTAGAGGTTGTGTCGTGGTACATGCTGTGAAGTTACATCGATAGTGTGCGCTGTGCTATTGCGGGGTGCGTTCTGTTTCCCAGGCCTATGCACGCTGAGAGCTTCCACATCGCTTCACTTTCGTTGTAAAACCTTTGACCTGTATCGCCCCGCAAGTGACACCATGCAGCAGCACAGCTCGGTGTCAGCCGGTTGCTGTGCATGGAGACCATGGAGGCATATGCAAGGGTGCTGTGTTGTGCCGCGAGGGGAGGGCGTTGCACGCTTTAGCCCCCTTTGAAGAGTCGTATGCAGGACCACACATGTTCATTCTCAGCAAAGCAGGCGTCTCCCTGGCAAACAGAACACATGTACCAAGAACAAGGCAGCTACATCCCGCGCGGAGGTGCACTGTTCAGCAAATCTGACAGCAAATCTGAACATTTCGGAAGGGGATGTGCGGTGTCTAGCATTCAGAACTAGGAACGTGAGATGAAGCATTAGAGCAGTGGGTGACGGCAATCTAATCAGTTGATGAAGACATGGCGTTGCTGCGTTTCAAGTTACAGTGCTTCTTGTGCTGCACAACAGTGTCACCTACTTGGATTCCTTGGCCTTTAGGGACCCCTTGATGGCATGCCTCTGCACAACGCGACGAACCATTACACTCTGGACTGTGCATTACGATAAGATGTACAGTGCTGTAAACATCATGCTGTGAAAGGAGTACATAGCGGGAACAGGGAGAAGGTAGAACATGCCTGGTTTCTCAAGAACTTAGGCTCCATCTGCAACAAACACGCACTGTCATATTGATGCCTTTCTAAACTGAAAGGAATAAACTGTCGACAGAATAAGGCATGCAGGACGTTGCGAGGCATGAAGGAGCACGGAAAATCCGTCGCATCACAGTAACGTTGAGACCGCACCCCCTTACGAGTCTTATATTTGAAGGTTTTTGGCTTCTTGATGGGTGTTCGGTGAGCCTTGTAGGTCTGGTTATGCGCGGTATGGTTCTTGGACTTTGCCATTGCTCACAAAGTATCCCAGCGTACCAAGAACTTTATAATAAGGAAGCGAAGAGAACGATAGGCGCTGACGGGTGTTATTTCTGCACCGCAGAGGCGAGCTTACCTTGATTGTGGGACGCCGCCGAGCACCACCGGTCCGAATTCGGCGAACCTCCAGACTGCAGTGCATACTGAGTGACCTTCGTACATCTATCCTCACTCCCCTGTACACATAACACAGCTGTATTCTGAATGTTGGTGGCAGCTGCATACACCTCTCTATGTTGTGCGCGAGTGATCAGTCCAGACACCCGGTTCAGTCCATTGCCGTGCGAAAACGTGAAAGGCTGTGGGTGATGGGCATATTTAGTGCCACTGCTGCCAGCTCGTTCACCTATGGTTTCGTTGAAGGATGCTATCAAGGCGTTCTTGAAGTCTAGAGCACACTACTCAGAGTGGGGCGAGAATCATGAGCTGCTTGTCACCCAACTGAGCACCATCGCCAATATCTTGGCGCGTTTGCCAGCTCTCTCTGATGCTTCGTCATATAAATTCTTCCCTGGAGATGCTGATGCTCTGTGTTTTGAGGTATATGCAGCCCAGCTGAAGGAGCTAGATGAAACCTGGCAAGAGACTCTCGAATCCATGTGTGCACCCGCTTTTGTGAACCCCGTGTATTAATTACTTGCCAGAATGTAAGTTTTCTGACTTCACAGAGCGCTGTATCCATTGCGTGGCTTCCGTGACTCCACGGACAGAAACCCAGAGCTCTGTACTGCAGTCTATGCTCCGCTAAAGGCCCTGAATTGCGTTTGATGCCTATCAACGTGTTGGCACGTAATCATTTCCCAGTCGATGGGCTTGCCTGATCGGTGCTGAGGGCTGCAGGACAGCCACACACAGCTGGGTGGTACAGCTGCAGCGGCGCCATGCAGAGCTCTCGGCTCGGGTCACAAACTCCAAGGTGCAGCGTCATGTTTGTTTTCTTGCTATCATGCTGCTTCCACTCCATCTGTACGTGTTTGTGCCAAATAACGAAGGGTCGCTTATGGTGCTTGCCATACAAAATCGTTTTGTGTTGATCCCAGCATGTTGATGAAGTTCACGTGGTTACCAAAGTGGTACATTGAAGTGCCACAGGTCAGCAGAGAGGTGCTGGAGCGCAAAGTGGGTCCCGATCCCAGCGTAGCTGAACTACTGGACACGATGCAGTGCATGCACACCATGATTGCGAGACAATCACACGTGGAGCGATACGTCATGGATAGCTTAACATACAACACCAGTGAAGAGGATATGGGTCAAATTCTCAGATTCTTCCATGGTGTGCTCCCTTGTGGCACCTGCCAGTAGGCACGTTTGCACGTCCCCTCCACGGACCAGAGGCTGTATTCTAAGGTGCAACTGCAGCTGCACCTTAGAGAGAGAGCTAGCTGTGGTCCTGTGCAATGCATGATCTTCATGCGTATAGCATGACCTTCATACGCGATGCCTGCATACGTGGCCCCACTTCATGCCATACGCTCTGCGACGTCCGCGACCAACCTGTCCGGTCTCTGTGTGGCAGGCCAGCAAGCTGGTATGTGCAGCGCTGCACGGTAAACTCCATGCGGAGTCTTTGGCCCTGCAACTCAACGCTTTTGCCTGCCATCACCGTTCATCACCAGTGTCGCTTAGTTAGATACAAACAATCGTCACAGTCTCTGCAAGGAGCCAGGGGATGCCTCACAATGGGGCAGGAAACGTGCGCACGCGGTCAGGCATCATCTGCACATGCTAAGGCATGCCCTGCAGCACTCTGAGTGGCCACGAGGTCAACTTGGTGCCACCCATCTCCCCCTGTGCCAACTGTGTGCCTCTGAGAGGAGGTGATGGGGAGGCGAGCTGCTGTTGCGCACATCGTCAATATTTGGGACTATTTCTTACTTGTGTGACCCGAATACTTACGCGACACTGGTGACCGCTGGCCATCACCAGATGGTTTCTGCTGTGCGGCAGGCAGGCAGGCAGGAGTGCTGTGTCTAGTCCAGAGAGTGTGCTCCACTGGTGCAGATACCCCAGAGGTGGACAGGGAGAGGATAGAGCTGATGATCGCACAAGTTGAGGCCACACATGTGCTCAAGTGAGGGGCAAGCTCTGCGGCAGTGGGCGAGGCAGGACCCAAGGTGCACCGCAATGCTGCATGGTTCAGTCCAAGTCACAGTGCTACGAAGAAAGTTCCACCGCAACACTTTCTGCCCCTGAAAGTAATACTCTCTCTTATGCTTCTCCAGAGGAGAGCCCAGTCGAGCCATTTTTTCATCTTCAGATAATCTCCCTGACTGCTATTCAGCCAGTGGTGCTGGCCAGCCTCCACTGTGGCTGCTTCTGGAACGAGCGCACGCCGTGCCTGCTGCTGTGTTGGAACATCAGATCCCAAAAGCGCACCACGTGTCACTGCTGGACACTCGATAGTTCAGTGATTGGCGATGTTAAAGATCTTGAATTCGAGGCCTGTGGCGGTGATTCTGAAGGCATGGCGCAGTGGCTGTGTGCCTGGGCGTCAATGCATTACTGTGGGTTGGGTGGTGTTGCGTGCCTGTGGCCGAAAGCGCGGTCAGGCTGGCGCTGGCAAGCCGCAGGGCGGTCCAGTTCGACTTCTACCTGTTCTGGAAGGTTCCGAGGTTGCATGCACGTTCTCCATGCAGTGACCTTGCAGTTGGGCCAGCGCTGGCGGGCGCAAGGAGGCTTCTTCTTTGATTCGTTGAAAGTTTGCTTTGCAAGATTGGTAGTTGCCCTGACGTGGCACTTTCACTCATGTTTCCAGATGTAAAAACGTGAGATGCGCGTGCTAGATGTAGCATGCAAACCCAAAGCAGGGTTCTGGGTAGCCTGTGCTCACATGTACAGACATCATATGTAAAGAGCAAGGCTTTGTGATACTGCTGACGAAGTGTGGGCTAGCAGGGCACCTCGCTGCCGCGTCACCGGAGCCCCTGATGTATGCCTGACAACAGGCTCGCACGAGGCCAGAATATTCCACGGACGTCTACATTGGTGGCCGCATGATGTTAGAGTTGGTCCGCATTCACTTGTGAAACACGGCTGCGCGCCACAGTAGAAGTGGCAGCCAGTAAGCTGTGGGGCACCTGCCATGGTGCACACCCTACAGAGGCCTTAGATGAACTTTAATCGTGTTTGAAAGTGTGAGTCAGCATGTGACCACGTCGCCCTGTCCCTGCATGTGCAGCCACCCTGATGACCGCAGTGGGATTTCCCCCAATCGCAGGCGTGCGCTGCCTTGCATCGGAGTTGCATTCACTGCTGCCTCTGTCAGTTAGCGCTAGGCACATGTCACCGAGAACACCAGCAAAAGAGCTGCATAGCTGAACACAAACAGGGCGGCGCTGTCCTCGCCTGCTGCGTGCGACGAAGCACACCTCGGACAGCCACAGCTATGATGTAGCGGTGATATCGTGTGGAGAACGAAATGAGGACCCTGTGATGGGCGAGTGAGCTCCAAGAAGTTGGGTGCAAATTACAATCTAGAACAGCTACAAATCTTCCAAATTAAACCTTTCAAGAGTCAACAAAAATGACTCCATACAACCACTTCAGCAGCACTCAAGGTGCAGACCAGAGAGCAGCTAATTGCATGACATAACCTAATTACAGGAAGCTTCCAGAACATTCTAGCCAGGCTGAATCTTAGATATGACAGCCTCGTATAGGCGAAGCAATCAAAGGGAGCCTGTTGTGCTGGAACGGGCTGTGCCACCGCAGAAGTGCCACCATGTAGGTGACCGATGATAACGGAACGTGGAAGTGAAAGACATACACAACTTTAACTTCCAGTACTTTGTTGACACCGAACAGAGAAGGTAGGTAAACTATGTTGACCACGCTTTTTAGAAGTGTACGAAGTTTGTGGCTCCTATTTGGCAGTTTCGGCGCAGTTATGGTCAGCAGTTGCCAAGCAAATTCGGGGCAGCGCGCTTCTCGCCAGCTGCGCTCGAGCTGAGATGTTCGAATTGTTCGAACTGCTGCTAGGCTCTCGATTTACGTGTACGCTTGTGCTTCCTTCTCCTGTAAGCGCTGCACTGCGATTCGCCAGTGCTGCAGTGCTGGATGTGGCACCAATAACGGGATTGAGGACGCGAGGGCACTTTAAAAGGTTCTAGCTACCTGTGCTTGTATCTTAGCCAACCTATGTTAATGGGAATGGGTGCAATGTAGTGAAATGGGCTGCTTGCGCAGTAGCAGCACCTCCGCAAGAACACAGGGCAATCAGACACATACAGCTCCAGCACGATGTATGTGCATATGCACGATATCTTGGCTATCTCCCTCCTCGCTGGATGCGTCAGCACAGCCGCAGTGGTGCATACGAAAGTGCGTGTCAAGCACAAGATCGTTTCAGTACCAGGGGGACTGATGCATAAATCCAAAGCACCACCAGTGGTGCAGAATCCATGCAGCACATGTCTAGGATCTACGAAGATATTGTGTACCCGATGTGCTGGGAAAGGTGTGTGCCCTGCTTTTAACTGCTCTGTGCAACACATACACAGATAGTTCACAGGTCAACTACGCACAGAGCAGGCTTACTGGGGACGCGGGAACCATCTGATACGATTATTGGACTGTTCAGGGCGCGTGAACCATACGGACAAGTGGATTTTGCCCAAAGGAGAGTTCCCTGTGTGGTGCACGTGGTGCGCTGGCAGCGGGCAAGCATCCTGTGACCATTGCTTGGGAACTGGGAAATATCGAGATAAGATGGGGTTTCGCCTTCCGCACAATGACGAGGTATAGTGCAGAAGCAGAGTTTAACAACCGGCAACATGTACACATGCTTACCGGGGGCGTGGCGCTCCTCCTCCCCCCTCTCCCTCGCTGCACACACATAAGAATACTGTGAATGACCTCGTTCAGTCGTAGCGTGATGTACTGCTGTGGTGACTGCTAGAGAGCTGCAGCAGACATGTCTTTGTCACGGAGGGAAGCCTGCATGGGATCTTGGTATTCTCACATGTGCCGTCATGCACTCATCAATGTGCCTTCATGCACTCATCAAGCTGGCAGGGAGCTTGCAACGTGTAGAAACACAGTGGTACAGCATTATGCCATATCACTGCGTACAGCATGCACAGCTTCTGCACATCACATGTGTTTGTGGAGGTGTGTGTGGCTAGGAGTAATGCTCCCGCCTAGTGCAACCCCGGGGCCCAGATCCTCATGTAACGCTAGTGATTCTATGTTGTCTACTTCAAACTCTCAAGCTGTCCTGAGGGGGGTACCGAGGCCTGCTGCCTGTGCATGCATGCGCTGCATGTGCCGCTGCCAGTGCAATAGAGTGCGGGGGCCACTGCAGTCACTGAGCGGCACCCAACTGATGGCTGTCTGAATTGATATGCAGGTCTAGCTCCTTCTGCCTGTGCTAGTGTGGGAGGAAAATGTTTCTGTCGCAGGTACCGGTATACTGCAGGTGGTGATGTGTGATGTCTACATGCATTTGGATGTACCACTTTGCTTTGACGGGCATAACTGCTTCACAGCAGCCGAAATTTAAATATGCCCTGAGTTACGCGATGTTCTGTGTGTTGTAGCCAGTACATGGAGAACAGGCCGACGACAATGCTGCCAGCTGATGCTCTAGCATCTATGCGCAGCGACATTGCGCGTTAGCTGTTACAATCACATATCCATAAACTTTTTTTACGTCATGAGTGCCTTATCTGCTGTTAATGAAGCCTTGCAGGTGATTTGTGCGCGCGGCCTCACGGAAGCGAGAGCGGCGGAATCGTGTGCAAGCCTGCACACTGTCCTTTCCGCCCTGAGCCAGCATCCGATGGACGATACGTGTGTAGATGACGTGCTTCAAGCTTTCACTGTCTGCATCGCACACGCAGATAAGTTATGCGGGATGGCAGCAGAATCGTCCCAGTGCCTCGGCCTCTCAGCTATGACAACGAGCATGCAGAATTGTCCCCGCAAGCTATTTCTTTCCAAGTTACCAGATGTTTGGAATCGCGTCTATCTACTGGCACGGGGCAACAGCAACAGCGTGGCGGAAGCGGCCAGTGAGGCTGCTGTTCAAATGTTGAAGAGGCTGCACACGTTTATGGCTGCCCAGGGCGTCAAATCGATAGCCACATTGCCTGTTGCGCAGATCACTAGCACTGCATTGCACCTGCTGCAGTCGCAGTCAGCGCTCGTGCGGTGTGGGCTTGGCTTGATGGAGGCAGTGCTGCTGTGCATGCCACAGGCTGCAAAGTCACAGTTTCAGGCGGCGTGTGTGGCAAGCCACGCCATCATGGCAAATCTTCAATTACCTATTGAAATTCGCTTGCGAGCAGCACGTGTACTGGCTGCTCTGCCTGCCTCACAGAACAGCCAGGAGGCACACAGCCAGCACTTGCAGGGCCTGCTGTCTGCGCTGCATGCGTCGGTTTCCACCATCCCAGCACCACTAACAGACTCTCAGGCGTCCAATGCTGCTCGAGAAGCTTTAGGAGATAAGCTGCAGGGCACCTGGGCATCATGCACCATGGTGCCTCCAGCTGCTGCCTCACACCATGTGCCGCCAAGCCAGCGTCTAGACGCGATCACAATACTCATGGAATGCCTAACAGAAACTCTGAGCCGCAGACAGGTGCCTCCCATCAGCGTTCCAGTGTCTCCAGCCATACTTCTGGTTTCCAGGCTCGTTGCACACAGGCCACTGCATGTGCCCTTCTCAGAGGAGCAGTTCACTGCACCTGAGCGAGCAGAGCTTCTGCTTGCTGGGTCTCCTCTCCTCAAGGCCGGTGCGTTACCCACTTTTGATGATTACAGACCTCAGCCTGCACAGCCCAACTTTAAACGAGCCAGCACCCTCCTGCGATACGATCAACGCCCAGGTCACAATGCCTCACAACCTGGTATACTGAACTTCTTCATTCCCCAGGACCAGGAACCTTCTTGATGCCAGAAAGAGTCCCGAGATCGCATGGCGCCTGTGCACACAGCACAGCAGTCGCCATGTGATGTGGGCACTGCTGCCTGTCTTTCTGCTGCTGCCCCTTGGTCTGCGCCACACACTGTATCATGTCAACCGAAGCAGCATGGACAGGCATCACAATTCAGCAGCTTTCACAATCCTATTTGCACTAGGGCGACACGGCAGATAACTGCAAGTGCAAGTGCATTCTGGGATTGCATTTCTAACACAGCAATGGCATGTGCAGGGCTGAAGCTGCTGCGCCTGCTGCTGCTCACTCGGGAGCAGCTGCAACCGATGGCAGCAGCGCTGGCGCGGCTACTGTCAGAGCTGCTGCTGGATGCGTCCACTGCCAACCGCCTGCCAGAGCACGTACGTGCGGACCTGTATGCAACGGTGTGCGCCGCGCTGAGGGCCTTCGGGTCCCAGGAAGTGCAGCCTGTGCTGGAGACGCTTGTGCCGTGCGCATGGGCGGAGTTCGCAACCCCTGACGAGGCCAGTGGCAAGGGCACAGCGCAGAGCGGCGGCGCGCTGAAGCTGGCTGCCGGAGCCTCAGCCACTGCAAGTGCGCCCCCCCCTCGTTTTGTCCTTGGCTGTGCAGTGGTTCACCCAGCAGATTCTTTCAGTGGTGCCACTGATATGATATGCCTTCAGGTTGTTGCTGAATAGCCCCTGCGAAGCACCGTATCAGAACTAAATATTGGAACCGTTTGAGCACAATTGCTCGGTATATCAGGTGTATTTGTTGGGTTTCTCGGTCCCGGCACAATATTTAGCAGGTTACAATGTTTCGTGTTGGTGCGGTAGCCTAACTGGCAGGCAGCTGCGACGGGAGTTGGTAGTCAGATCACTGACCGTGCAGTGGAGGCAGGGCGGGCATGCCCCAACAGGGCGGGCGCCTGCGGTATTTCCAATGCTGCTTGGGGTGGTCATCAGTTGTGTCTTCTGGTGCAGGCGGCGGTGGGAGGCGCAGCTCCAGGCGGAAGCGCAAAGCGTGCGGCGGCAGTGACGTCGCGGGCACCTTCGGTGACACCCTGGACCGCGTAGATGGCGCTGTGGAGCACGCCCACCGCCCCTGCAACGCTCAGCATGTCACCTCAGCCCAGGTTTGTCTTGCCCCTTGCTTACCCACCTGACCGCATGCCTGATCACTGATCAGCGTAGCGTGACGCCCGACACGACTGACGCAGGACAAGACCGTCTCGCCATGCTGTGCTGAGCAGTGCTGCACTCCTTACGTAGCCCCTTACGATTATAATAATGTAATTTTCGTTTTTCCCCGTTATTAGGTTACGTTTTTTGGACATCGAACGTAAATTAGAAACAGTACTGGGAATTTGTATGGAAAGCTTTAGTCTCAAAGCATTCCGTACATAATTCGTGAGTTGATATAGTTACGTTGCATTGTATCCGAGCAGGCATGTAATGGTGCTGAGTGCTCAGGTGCGCGGGACTGCTATAATACCGTGAAATGTCGTCTGGCTCTGAGTCAATGCATGCATCATACATAACTATTAGTCCTGAGGAAGCTGCTTGATGCGGGCCCCCAACTAACTTCCCCCTTAGGAGGCAGGTGCAGGCTGAGCGTGTGCGCCGCACCTGCACATCTTGTAGCCTAGACAGCCAATGTCTGCCCAGCCCCCGCCTGACATGCCTGCTTGCATGAATGCATGAAGGACCAGTTGCCATGTACAGGTCTGTGTACTTCAATGCATTGAGGCCATGCATGATATCGCATCGGGATCGCTGCCCCCGCAGCTGCAAGTGGATGTGGATGTGTTCACGGTGAGCGCTCTGGAGTCCAGCCACTGGGCCAGGCACCTGGTGGTGACAGACGCACGCATACATGACGTAGACGGGGTCGCGGCGGTGAAGCATGCGGCTACAGGGGCGGTGGCTGCGATGTGCCGCAGCGGGTTGCGCAGAAATGGACAGGTGCGTCCCAAGATATTGCGCCCTGTGCCTGCGGCCCCCATTGAGCACACCTCTGTTTTGAGCGTACCTGCGCCCCCCCTGACCACACACGATTCTTCATTGCCCAGGTACATGTGCACATGTCAGGGTGTGGAGTTGGGCGGGTTTGTGTGAGCCCACCCACACCCTACAGCTCCCATGTTCAAGTCAAGAGGCGTGGTGGTGGTGGCCTCTTGACATCCATGCTTCCATGGACAACACAAATCACGTTCACATGATGGCGCAAACCCGAATAGCTCGCACGCATGCATGACTCAGACGAGACAGCAAGACCTGAGCATGGGCTCCATGCTGTGGATTCCATCCATCCACCTCCATGCTGCAGGTGCCCATGGCAGACCGCATCATAGCCTTGCTGCAGCAGCAGCCTCGTGACCCAGCCACAGAGGCGATGGAGGACGCCGCTCTGCACGGCCTCTCCGCCGCAGCCACCCTCTCTGCCGCCCGCAAGGCACCTCAAAGCACAGTCCTTACACCTAGCGTCGCCAACAACACGTCTGCATCCAAGAGCGAGAACAGGAGCTTGCATAATGGCGCTGGAGTGGCTACAGGGGCCGGCATACACAGCACTGCAGGCGCTGCAGGAGCGAGGACAAGTCATGGTCCAGCCGGGGCAGCTGCAGCTGCATCTGGAGCGGGAGCTCATCGCACAGAGCCGCGCCTGGATCCTGAATTCGAGCAGCTGCTGAGCGTTCGCGTTGCATCCGTCATGCATCGTGGGTTGCAGCTGGCCTGTGGCTTAGGGGCTACTGGCGCAGCGGCGCACACCACGTGCGACGCGCCTCCCATCGATGAGGTTCTGCGCGGCGCTGATGCAGCGACAACAGGTCACTTGGAGGATCAAGGTGATGCACAGAATGTTCTAGAAGGGGGGTTGGGGTCAGGTGGGGCCATGAGTGCGCCTGCGGACACATCCACACATGCAACGGAAGCGTGCCTGGAAGTGCAAACAGAGGTTAGAGTATCCCAGCCAGTCGCATGTGCGCTAGGATCTGGGTCAGATCCGATCAGGGCTCTTGGTGGTGCTGCTGTGCATGTGGCTCACACACCCTCAGGCAGCAAGGCTCTGTCTGATGGACTTGCTGAGGTGCCCTTGCCACAAGCTCACACAGGCTCTCCAGTGTTAGGGAGCAGGCGTGGACGTGTACATGAGGCACCGCAGAGTGCAGCACATGCGGCTCCTGCCTGCTCTCCGGTTGCAGTCAGTCTGGGAACTGATGTGGAGGTGGAACAGCACTGCGTGCCTGCATTGGGTCATTCCAGGGCACCAAAATCCGCGGCTGTGGCTGTCGCTGCTTCTGTTGATGAGAATAGAGCAGAGCAAAAGGTTGTTGATGACGGGGCAGGCAGAGGCGATGATAGTGACAGTATTCCTGAGATAGATTCTGGTCCTAGTGACGAGGATGAGAACGGAGAAGACTAGAATGTTACTTCAATGGTGTACTTCATGTTTTTCATTTACTTCTTCTCCCTCGTCCTGTCGATGTAACTACTTCATGTTTAGCTGAAGCTGTTGCCATTGATCTGCGCACCGTTGCAGGTTTGCTTGGTGGCTGCATGTGTACAGTGTCGGAACACCTTAATCCAGTGTATCTGTCCTGCGTAGCTCCCATCTTGTGACATCGCTGACACGATGAATTTGCTCGGCCCAACGAGCAAATTGCTGCAAGTTCGAATCCTTCGAAGTGTTGACATTGCATGCTGACCATGACGTGTCTGTTGAACTTCCATGCACGAGAAAATTGCGGAGCGTCATTCATTTCTCGTGCCAGGTTGCAGCCGTTCTACTCCTGTGTCTGAAGATGGGTGCGTTGCGCAACAGGGGCCGCTCTATGCCAAGGGACCAGACAGGTGAGAAGCCTTACCAGCAAGGTGATTGTGCGACGAAGTATGAAAACATGAGTCGGTTGCGGGCTGTTTCTCAGTCTCGGCATGAGCAGGGACAGCAGACGAACTTATCGATGAGCCCTTGCTCGCGGAAAGCGGTGGGCAAACCAGTGCCGACCCCGAGCTCGAGGCTACCGCTCCTGCCACCCTTCTAGGATTCTTTCTTCTAGGATGGGAAGCCATGGTAAATTATGTGAACTGGTTGATGAGTTTGAGCTTTGGTGCGCTGCTCACTCACTGCGCACAGTCTATCATGGGAGAGCGAGCGCGGGGTGTACAACACGAGTGTGCAATTGTATCGTGGCCGGGTTGTGGCAAGAGCATATCCAGGTGGGTTTATATCACTGCTGCATCATGCACACTGTCCTCTGTTTGCAGGCCTTCCCTCGCCCGAGAAAGTGTCCAAATTCTCAAACCTGCGTGATTCCGCACACGTGCAGTACAGTGAAGATGACCCCGAGCATCAGGTGTGATGCGCAACATCTTTCACACTTAGTGAAGCTGAGGCTTTGCAAGGCAGGACACCAGGATTGGTAGCTCTACAAACCCAACTATCCTGCACGCAAGCAGCCTCGTGATTCGTTTCTATTGTGTAGGTTGAGCTAGCTTCACTGTGGAAGCAATGCTTCCCAAATGAACCGTGGTATTGTGGCCCAAGCGAGCGATGGAAAGATGCAGGCTTCCAGGGCAGCAATCCAGCATCAGACTTCCGTGGGGGCGGGATATTTTCGTTGCGAAACTTGATATACATGGGGAAACATCATAAGAAAACATTCCACCGTTTGTTGTGGAAGGAAGAAGGGCAGAGGAGTGATTTTGAGTACCCCTTCTGCGCTGCTGGTGTGACCCCATGCATTCTCTGCCCTCAACATCGTACACTGCAGTTCACCGCTGCAGCGTGGTCTTGTACCTTAGTAATATCCTCAATTTGTGCAACAGCAATTATCTGAAGAAAGGCGCAGGCTGTGTCATGGGAACCGGTCAGATTCTATGTGTTGCTAAGAGTAGCTCTTTCCAGCCAGTGGGAATGAGAGTAGCTCTTTCCAGCCAGGAATCCATTGCTGGATGTCTTGCAGAGGTGGCTACCAGCTTTGTGCGTGTCTGGCATTTGCAGAGTGGGTAGCAGTCAACACCTCAAGCAGATTACACCTTTTTTGGAGCTGTGCAGGTATCAATCTGACGTTTAACGTTCAGCAGCTGCTGGAGTTGCGGAGTTCTCCAATGAGTGGGATCGGCAGGGGGGGCCCTTGCGGTAAAGTTGGCCGGCACTTCCTAAACCTGTTGGATGAAAACAGCAGCGCGTTCGAGGAGGTGTATGTGGCATCTTTCGAAGTTCTGGACCGCATCTGGTTAGAAAAGGGTGCCAGTTACATGGAGTTTCCTAGCGTTCTGAATGATACGATGGCAACTGTTAAGGAGGCCATGATGCAGAGCCCGGACAGTATTGCAGACCTGCGAGAGAGCTTAGGCCTTGCAGCTGAGGGTTCGTGAGCTATGAACTGTTCTTGGTCTGGCTGTAGGGTGGACAGGGGAACGATCTTGTGCTCTGTTGCAGCAAATTGGATTCCGATCTGAGTTGTAACGCTTTGGTCAGTACACTGGCAATTCAGTACACTGGGAATAAACGCTAGTGTTCACAACACCCATTCGTCCCCCAGCATCCAAACTCACACATGTGGTAAGCAATTTTGTTTTACGTCTTGCAAATATGCAAGATAGCCCTCAATGTATATAGCCCTCAACTGTAGATAGCCCTCGTATCGACGTCTTGGTATGCGAGATTCTTGTGTCTCCCCTCCCGCTTCGCAAGAACCTGACTTCTCTTTCAGCGCGTCAAGGTAGCATTCTGTACTAAGAACGTGTTTGTTTTACATTCAGTAGAATTGCACAGGGCTGCTGCAGGGAAGTCAGCTGTAGTGTTGAAATGACAAAATGCATGCATCCGAAATCGGAGCTTTAAACGTTTGATTAGTTCTCTGTCGGACTTGCCGCCGATCTCCTATTTTCATCATATAGAGTTCGTATGTGTGCCCAGAGTCCCACATACGAAACAGGTAGGCGTGGTCACCCCGGTTCGTGTTGGGGTGTCGGGTCCCTGGCCTTTCGTCAGCAAGACTGTATGCTACTGTAGCGCCTTAGAAGGGCCTCGTAATGTTGTGCAGAAGTAGCACGTACAGCGCAACGTGTGCATCTAGGTGTGCTAGACCATTGCAATCCACGAACGGGTGCGTGCGAGATGTGATTTGCTCTGGTAGCCGCGATCAGTCGCCACTGGAGAGTCTCCCTCCAGCATTAGCGAATAAGTTTAGGAGAGCACAGCAGAAGAGATCCCAGGTGTGTGTTTTTGCACCTTATGCGCTGCTGTGTACATACACCAATACCATAGGTTCTCACCAACGCTCGTTCGTCCTTCGTACAGCCACAATAGTGAGCGTGAAAGGATGCGTTGATTTCAGCCTCGTATATATGTGCTTTTACTTGTGTTTTGAAATGGTGCAGAGGGCGAACAAGCAGGAGCCGGTTGAGCAACAGCAGCAGACGTCCTCGTCTGCTGGCTACCCCAAGTCCGCTCGCACGCTTGCTGACGTGTGGAAAGTGCGGTCTTCAGATTCTGCCAGCCAGTCAGCCGATCAAGGTTTACTGCAGCAGCTTCAGAACGTTGGCTCCAATCTAGCTGCCACCGTCTCCGGCCAGTCAACAGCGGACAAGGACCCCAATTCATCAGCACGCAAGCCGACAAAGTCGTTTATCGATGCTGTGCGCAGTAACTCTGCCGTGGAGAATCCAGAAACGGCGGGTGGTGGTGCATCCAACAATGTCAGGACAGAGGACGAAGAGATTAGGGCTACGCGACAGCAGCGCATGCAGGAGCAAGGCCTTGATGGCCGTGGAAATACAGGATGGAGGACAGGAGATGGAAGTAAGGACGGCTCCCTGACCGAGGCGTCCTCGTTCTCGGAGCTGCTCGCACAAGACTCCGAGACCAGTCCAAAGGCAGAGGAGTCTGAAAACCTTTCAGCCGAACAGTTCACATTGTACGCATTACGTGCCAACTGTTATGCCGTTCCCATCTCCTTGTTGGCTGTTTCGTGTCGGGGTGACATCCGTGTGCAGCGTTTCATTGCCGACACCTTGGTTGTGCGGGCGATGTAGCTAGCGTCTGAGTCACCACATATGCAAGTCTCGACACAGGGATGCTAAAGTGGTCTGCTTCTCTTGTTTGTACTGCAGACGTTCATTTGGTTCGATTCAAATCATCAAACCCCACTCGGCTGACCTCCTTTGCAGGCAGAAGCAGCAGAGGGAGCGGGAGCGCGGTGCAAGCGTTATCTCCTCAGATGCATCGTATAAGCCTTCGGTAGGTACCTGGGGAATATACGAGAGGCCAAAAGATATCAGCAAAGCCTATGGTGGTGGCCGGAACATCACACCTGCAGACAGCGCCATCACAGCTGAGGAACAGGCTGAGTTTGATGCTTCTCTCAAGGAGCAGCTTGCAAACTTCCGTCGCAGCGCAGGCCTAGACGTTGACCCTGCAGTGGAGGCAGAATGCCAGAGCCTCACAGAGCAAGGTATGTTGGACTCTTGGTGCCGTACATGCTGCTGGTGCACGTCGCCAGGCTGCAGTTGGACTGCACGTTACAAAGAATGTTGCTACAGTCCTACGCGCCAGAGAGCTTTCGTGGCGAACACTCGGTGAGTGTATCGCTGCAGCCCCCACACTATGTGTGTGGGCCTGGGTCAGGTTTGTGTGCCGCAGCAATGCAACGGACAGGCACAAGGGGCATGAATCACCCCGCATCAGCGCATTAAAGAGCTGCCACAATGCAGGCAAGGTGCTCCTAAATCGAGGTAACTTGAAAGGGGCCCTGGTGATTTTCAATGAGGCAGCCTCCATGCTCAGCTGCAAGACGGATGCTGGCGGTGTCGCACACCTGCAGAAGGCCATCACACTAGATTCTCTAGGGAAGAATCAAGAAGCTCTGAAGATCTACCGCCAGCTTCGTGGCCACAGGTGCTTGGAGGTTGCCAAAATGGTGTGATGCGTCCAGCTGATAGACTGCATCAATCCATGTGTGTCACGCCTATGTATCAACCTGTTGGACTAAGTTTGCAGTCCCTAGACAACGCTGGCGGTTGAATATTAACACATCTCGCACATACATCACTGTATTGACAAACGTAGTTCACAAAAGAGCACAGGCTTGCTACAGTGTGGGCAGTGGCATGCCCAAAGCGGGGAGCATGTGCACTTGATGTCACTGATACACATGCAAGACACTGTTCCTTCAGCGCTCTTCCCGTCTGGGCAATATTTCGCGTAGCATTCGCCATTGCAGTGAAAAGCAAAGCTGCCCCTTTAGACTTTCCCCAAATTGTGAAAGTTTCACGGGTTCCCCGGAGTGATTCGGGGACACTGTTTTCAACAAGTTTGCGCAACACTGTGTACCTCGCTGGTGCGATGCCAGAGCCCCAAGTGATATGCCAGCCACTAACCTCTGTGATGTGACGTGTGCAGGCAAAAACGATGAGCTACGGTTTCAAAGCTGGTGAGTTCCTGAAGGCCGACAAGTTCTCCTATGCAGCAAAGAAAGAAGAGTATGACCCATTCTTCACATCGCTTGGGGGGAAGTGGGGCTGGGACACTGTCTACGTAGCATCTGAAGAGGAGAAGAAGGCTGAGAAGCAGGTCAACGCACTGCTTGTCGCGGCAGCAACTCTGTTAGTTATCGCCCCATTGGGAGCGTTTTATTATTTATGGTATTATCAATGCTAGCGGCTCTCTGGTTATTGTAGGATTGTGGTGAAGCATGGAATACAAAAACAAATAGTATGAAATACATTCCGGCCATTTTGCAGCAATTAGCTTGCGCTCATCGTGATGCTGTCGTAGATACAAACTGTAATACATCCTTTCTGCTTACCAAGATGCCATCATGAGTTTGATGACTGAGGGCTCGAATGAAAAGACAGGACAATTCGCAGCTGCATGAGATGTTGCTGTGGCCACCAACGAATTACAGGGCACTGTCCGCAATAGTTAAGTACATGTGCACCAGCAAGCAGAAGACGCCGTACTAACACACTAGTAGGAAAAAACCAATAACTCGTGGACTTCAATCAACTTTTCCACCCATGAACACTGGTGGGTTGAGCCTGCTACTGTGGACATGGGAGCGGTCTTCCTTACGAGTGCCTCACTTGGAGCGCATCTTCTTCTTTCTGGGCGAGCTTCCTGCTCCAGGAGCACCCAACATCCCAGAAGCAGCTTGCATCCCCAGATTATCAATTGGGTTCAGTTCAGCGGTCTGCCGCTTGGGCCTCAGGCCTTCCACATCAGATGCCATCTTCTCAGGCGCTGCGCCCTCATGCACAGACCCTTGCTGGACCCTGTGATCTTCCCCTGCAGACGAAGCACTTGCACAGGGTGCAGCGGAGGCTACCGCTGCCCCTGCTGTTGTGTCGCTCGCAGCCCGCGCAGCGCCCTGCACAGGCGCCCTTGATATGGGCACTACCGCAGCAGCGGGCCCCTGCGCAGGCGCTCCCGTGCTTGCCAGCTGTGGGCCTGCTTTCGAGCTTCCTGTGCCGGTGCTAGGACCATTCGGCTTGCCTCCCGCAGCAGCAGCCACTGCAGCTGATTTATTTGATGCAGCAGCAGCCGCTGCTGCAGCCACTGCTGCATGCATGTGAGCAGTGGCTGGAGAAGCAGTGGATGCAGGAGCATGTGCTGGGCGTGGCCGCGGCGCCCGCTGAGGTTGCGCTGGTAGCACTGCAGGGCGAAGAGGCTGGCTGCCTGCAGGCGCTGCTGCTGGAGGCCTCACAGCAGGCACCGGCGGTGCAGAAGTTGAAGGCGGCGTTGCGGTGGTGCGGGGCACTGTGCGCACCACACCATGCGTGTTGGTGGCGGGAGGCTTGCCCGCTACTGCCGCTGTCAGCGGCCGAGCTGCTAGCACAGAAGGTGCTGCTGCCACAGGTGCTTGACTGGCCGGCACAACATGTGCTGCTGGAATTGACTGGTCGCCTGCGGGGGCAGCCGGTGCCACAGTTGGCTGTGAGGGCACAACTGCTGCAACTGCTGCAGAGGGTGGCAGGGGCCCAGCGGCCGCCGCCCCCCCGGGGGCCTGCTGGGCAGGTGGCCGTGCAGACGCGGTGGACGTAGGACCTTTCAGGATGCTTGCATACCCTGGGGCGGACGCAGAGCGGTGCAGGCCGCTTCCCAGTGTGCCAGCCACACGGCCACCCACACTGGGGGAGTTGCTGAACCTGTGAGGCGCGGCCACCACGAAGCTCGGCACTGGCTGCTGCTGCATGACAGCGTCTGCTTATTTAGTCGGGTGCTTTCATGGAGCAAGTGCATGGCAATCACTTCAGGTTGTGCATGGCAATCTGCATCTAGCATGACCTCCATGCAGGCCATCACAGGAATCAGCTTCCTGTGAGGCCGCAGCCACCAGCTGCCTCCACAGCAGCTCAACAGACAGCTTACCATCTAAATGAACATGCAAAACAGATCTGAACATGGGCGACACAGTGGAGACACCCTGTGGAGGGCAGGCGAGGCGCGCACCTTCCGGTCTGCAGAGCCGCCGACTGCGGCGGTGGTGGCGAGGGGCACAGAGGGCCCAGCAGGCGCACTCTCGCCGTTGGGCCCCACCAGCGCCGGAAGCGTGCTGCGTGCTTCCTGCGCAGCCCTCAAACCACCTGAGGGGCCAGCGTGTGTGTGGGAGGTGGTGCTGGAGGGGGTCGCGGAGGACGGCAGCTGGCCTGCTGTGGCGCCGCTCACTGGCCCCTTGCCTGCCACACGGCCGCGCCCCACAACTCCAGGAGGGGCAGCAGACGTGGTGGCGTTCTGGCGGCGGTGTGGCCTGTCCCGGTTCTCTGCACACACACCACCTGCCATGGGCTGTATTCACCACAGAAGCAGTGTGTGCCAACCCAACAACGAATTTGAGCTTCGCACCATGTTCTGCTGCTGTGCAGCAGCGCCACTGCATCTGCAGCGTACAACTACATGCACGTCTACACATCATGCAAAAATATAATGATGCAAGCGCAGCAAGCGCAGGCTTGCAGAGGCTGGGGGTGCACCTGAGGGCCCAGCTTTGTCGGCTTCGTCCTTCTTTGCGAGCTCCGCGTCATGCAGGCGCAGGTAGTACGCGTCGCTGGTGTCGTCCTCTGCAGAAGACTCCACCTCTATCCGCGCGGCGATGTCCTCTGGAGTGAGCACGCGTGTCGGGGGCACGTACGGCTTCTCCAGCTTGCGGGTGACGTCGTTGCGCACCTCCTCGGGCAGGATGCTCTCGCGGCGCTGGTGGGGCTTGCGCTCGCTTCCACGGCGGCCAAAAGACGGTGGCACAGGGACTTGCACATGCGCGTGCGTGCGTGGCCGTGGGGGGGCTTTCTTCGGGACTTTCGAGGGCGCTGCGGTCGCCGTGGCTGGCCCTGTGCCGCCTCCTTGCTGCACAGAGCCTTGGAACACTGTGGCACCCTGTCAGCTATGCATGCATCAGGCACACACACTCAAAGCAGGAAGTCGGCGTGCTGCAAGGCATGCGTGCACATGGCCAGGTGTGACGCTGCAGGGAAGTGGCATGCATGGAGGCTGGCTTCGTCGTACCTCTGACGAGAGGTAGTTCAGAAACGCATGCACGTTGTCTTCGATGGATGCAAACGCCCAGTACACAGCAGCTGGTGCCGTCTCATCGTCGCTCATGTCCTGCACCGCGCCCTCCGCAGCCGGCACCACGGTGTCAGCGTGTGCGGCCTTCACTGCGGCTGCGCACTCCTTGAAGAAGGCGTGGCTGCGCACCGCATCCTCAGAAAACCCACACTTGGCGGGGTCGGACGCAGAGGCTGGCAGTGGCTGCAGGGGTCTCAACGGCGCCTTCCCTGCTATGTACGGAGAGTCCTCTGCAGCAGCAAGCTCGCGGGCTATGCGCGCCTCCTTCTGGGAGATCATGGACGTCAGCTGACGCTCGAGAAATGACAGGTCCCTGCATGCATGGGACACGCTTCTCCAGCCGCCCTATAACACAGCGAAGGAGGCGCCTATGCGCGGTCACGCAGAGTGTGCCTCTATTGGGCACAGCGGGCAGTGGGGCACACTTCAAGCGCACATCAAGCCAGGAGCACTTCCATTGTGCAGCACGGAGGCGGGTACTGCCCGCGTCGTCTAGCACAACTCCATCATTTGCAGCTGCAGCAGCACCGCCTCGTGTGGCAGCAGCGCCATGCCTGAACCCCACTGCCATGTCTGCCGGCTCCTGCCTTGGCACCGCTTTGCCGTTTTCCAAATTCTGTATGGAAGCACACAGTCAACCAGCACAGCTCAGCACAATGCGCTTGATGGCAACGCAATGCGCCCATTCCCATTCCCATACAACACATACCATGCAGGCCACACTGTCATGAATCAGCAGAATTGAAGTCGGACAGTTGCAGCAGTACATGTTCACCAGACAGCCGCATACCATAGCCGTGGCGCCCTCGACGTGGTCTCTCATGGTAGGGGCTTCAGGGTGCTCGTCATCGCTGTCCAGAAGATCATCCGGCCTGAACTCACTCACCCAGGGAAGCCCTTGGCCTAACCACGTGTGCACCGCAAGAGGGTCTTGGCCAAATGCATGTGTGGAGGTGACATTCTGAGAGGTCTCGAGTATGCGGGCAATGGGCTCGTTGATGTTTGCGTCCTTCGACCGCTGCTGGACTGCCAATGCATTGCGCAGCTGCACTGCTGACTGTGCGTGCAGCTCAGCTGCGCGGACCCGTGCAAGGCTGCTCCACTGATCTGCCCTGTGTGTAGCCTCCTCCTGCATATGGGGCACTCTGTGGGCAATCAACACTTAGTTCTGTAGTCTTCACCAAGGCTCAGGTTGGGCTGCGGTGGAAACCGGGGATTTATAGCTGTCCTGTGATTTCCCAACCGTTGACACGGGGGGTGGTGCTATGCCACACTTACAAAGCGTGCTGCTGCGTTGGCCACCTATCACTGCAGAGCTTTGGTTTACGATCTGGACCATACAGATGGCTGTGAGAGTGCACTGTTGTGTTGGTTGCGCGAAAGGGCACCCCTGTGAACATGTTTGAATAGCACATCTCCACACACTGAGAGACACTCGTACAACAAGAAAGCTTTGAATAGTGTAGAAAACGCTGTGGTAAATGTTGCAGCCAGCACAACATACCACCTGCAGCAGTGACTGGTGGGCAGAATTGATCATCACGATCCATGCGCCAGAGAAAGACACCAAAATTTACGCTGGCAGGCTAGTATGTTATTTTGCAACTGGGTAACACGCTGCAGCAGGTATAACACGTTCATCAATCAATTCATTTTGATGGATGGCAGCAAACATCATCCTAGTAGCCACCCAGGACACAACGATGCTCAACAAAACGCGAAAATGCAAGACATAGAGATTTAATTCGGTTTCGACCTGACGTCTACCGATGAGGATCTCGGTGCACAGCAAACCAGACATGTGGCTGCTTCTTCCTTGAAACTGTCCATAAACATTCGGCTCCGACGGAAGGGACAGGCAACAGGAAACCAAAGAACATAGAATGATATAATTTGAGGCAAACCAGGGGCTGCCTAAGCTGGAGATCAGGAGCAGCGAACGCAACACAAGTGCTATCAGGGCACAATACCTTGGCAGCTGCTGCCTTGCCACCAGGATGCCATTCATAGAGTCTTGCGCGCACAAACCTCTCATATTGATCTAGCTGCTTCTTTATGTTCTTGTGGGAAAGAGAATACGGCCTCTGCTGCTTAATGTTCTTCTTGCTTGCTGTCAGAATGCTGTCAAGGATCTTTTGCAGATCATGAGCAAGAGTAGAGTACGTTGTGTACTCCCGATTTTTAATCTTCTGCTTGATGTCCTCCCAGTCCTTGTCAAGATCATATGATGGCTCGTGCTTCAGTTGGGATACAAGTGGACCACTGTCACCTTTGATCATGTCTATCAGCTGCAGCAGGCTGTTGCGAGCTGCAATCTCTGGAGAGGCTTCATCTACTTCCATATTTCAAGCAATTCTATTTCAGAATGTTGCTCATCGAACGCTGCCTACCAGAACTATCCACTATAGCCCAGTTTTTTGGTCCTGCGGTACCCTTGCGCATTGCTGAGAACACAGTGCCACTGCAATCTTGTCTGAGCCTCGAATCAAACTGTATGGTGGCAATGTACACAGGTTTTTCAACCTGTATCGGTGTGGGCGCCCATGTGCAGAAGGATGGGATCGTGCATGCATGCGAAAGGTTTGCGCGCCATGGTGCTAAGCACTAAACTTCTGTGATATGCCATCGAGCCCAAGTGTAACAGGTTATAGACTAGGATCGTATTGATCGTAGGATGTGACGCTGGTAGGCTGCTTATCGGTCACAGGAAGTTCATTTGCTACCAGGGCGCTATAGATGTCTGGTTGTGGTAGGGCAGCACAGACTGACGCTCAAACGCATTTCACAGTCCTATACTAACTGCTTATTGTTTGCTAGATGATGTGCGCAAGTGCGAAAGGCGCTGCGTTGTTGCTGACGTGCGTGTCGTTCTGTATTCTTCAAGTCTGCAGCAGCTCCCCTTTACCGATTGTGATATGGCATGGTATGGGAGATACATGTTGCAATCCTTTGAGCATTGGTGGACTGGCAGCTGCCATCAAGTCTCGATATGGTGCGTTAACGACTGATTGAATTCGCTCCAGTTGCCAGGCAACAGCAGAGCCGTGCTGCCTTGTGTCCGGGCACAGTTTTTCATCTTTGGACAACATTTGTCCGAGCGCTCTTTCAACGTATGTCCGAGTGTGTCAGACTTAGTGGCAAGTCATCCAGTGAGTATCCTAGGGATAGCACCACACTGCTACCAGAAGAGATGTGCCAAAGATGATGCCACTCAAAGCGGCTTGACATTATTTCTCGCTCTTTTTGTGTGCAGACGTGCCAGTGGTGAGTGTAAACACAGGCTCCTCAGACTCGGCAGTACTGGACTTCGCAAGTGGATTCGTGGGGAATGCCAATGAAGAGGTAGCACACGTGTGTGACATGCTAAAAGATCACCCGGACCTCAAAGGTGCTGAGGGAATCAACATGATTGGGTTCAGTCAAGGTGGGCAATTTGCAAGAGCAGTAGTGCAGAGGTGCAGGCAAGTGCTTTCACTTCCTGGTGCACTTGGGCAGAGTGATCATTCCTTAAACCTTGTGCGTCAAACTATCCTCAACGATTATAGTTACTGTAGATACAGTGCAGGCATAAGGGAGTTCCTGTGAAGAATCTGATGACATGGGGCGGCCAACACCAAGGCATCGTGAACGTGCCAGGCTGCACCATATTTGATGATTCGGACAGTTTCAATTTTGTTTGTGCGGTAACCACTTTCATTGTTCTCTCTCGTCTCCATTGAAATCCTGTGAGCCAGGACTGTCTCTGCATTGCACCGGCTGATGTGCTGATCGCGCATGGACTTGGCTGATACCATACCACGCACGATGTGAATGAGATTATGGTTGCTTTTTATGCTTGGTACTGCGAGTGAAGCTTTCTCTGCAAAGTGATTGAAAGCAGCAGGAGGTTTCGTTTGGTGCTGCCTGGAACCCAGCAAAGCCTGGGTTAATGTAGCTCAGAGCCACTCCTCCTGCACACCAACCACCACTGAAAGAAATGTTCTGACTCATGGATGTTACGCTGCAGAATATCGCAAGCTTCATCGGCTGGGGGGCCTACCTGCCTTTCGTTCGAGATTTGTCGATACAGGTGCCTCCCACTGTTCTGCTAGTTGGGCTATTGCGCTGCAATGTACAGACTCTTGTAAAATCAATGACCACCTGAAGCAGGGCAGACTTCGTACGTGCTGCATCCAGGAAACTGTCCAGCTGCATCGGGTCCTTTCCGTTGCTGCATATTACACATAGAGCACTTTGTGCTCTTCGTGTAAGCCTGCATGTGACCCGCCATCAGCGACAAAGAATCAGAGGCGGCTTACAGTGATACGAGCGAAGATCAGAGAGGATTATGTGCAGGCACAGTATGTGAAGGCCCCTGGGGCTGAGAAGTCGTACCTCACAGGCAACCATTTCCTTCCTGACATCAACAATGAGGTGCCTCATCACCTGACCCAGCTGTACAAAGACAATTTGAAGGCTCTGGACAGCCTGGTTCTGGTTCGATTCAAGGCAGACTCTACAGGTTCGCCCTGTGCTCCATTCGTGGCCTGCTGCATGATCTGCTTGTGAGAGTCGCCCATCGCACTATCCACATGTGACTTCGAACTTCTTGATCATCATCGTCAAAGGTCTCAGTTGTAGCAGCTGACGATCAGAGCTCGAGTACACAAACACAGGCTTAGCATGAAATGTTATTATTGTTACTTTTTCTCTGTCATGAGAGTTTCCTACTGGACTGAAAACAGAAAAGACAAGAACAGCGTTCTGTGTTCAGCCTGTCAGTGTGGCATGCAGTGGTGCCGAGGGACAGTGCATGGTTCTCCTGGTACAATGGGTCTCATGTTGTGCCACTTCGAGAGCAACCTCTGTACACAAAGGACCGGCTGGGGCTGGCTGAAATGGACCTGAACTCGCAGCTCTTCTTCGAGGAAGTCCCCGGCGGCCACATGTCATTCACGCTGTCAGAGTTCTATGCGCTTGTAGACCACTATTTCAAATGATTACGTTGGCATGATCACCAGTGCTTGGATTGTCTATGTGAAGCCCTGTATCGTGCAATTTATGGGTGTAGTGGTTGCTCCTGTTGCTCTTGCGCGGCTGAATTGCATGTGCATGCTGTGAGGGGAGGGCCCTCTGTTGGCGCGCCTACCTGTCACGTGTGCACAGCAGAGTGAAGTTACATGTGCGCAGAGTGCAAGTGATTGGTGAGCGCTCAGTGCGTCACCGGCGCTGGGCTGCCCTAGCAGTGCAACTGCCGCTCCCAAGAGCACGATGCATAATCTCCCCATCCCAATGCTCACCGAAAACGTTCCGGCTGGTGCCATAGGGGGCCCGTCTGGATCCTGGAGATCCCGCCACCCTTGCCAGGCGTGAAGAGAAGTTTTTTCATGCCTGGGAGAACCTCTATGACTGCAATTAATTGAAATATTTCAACGTTTGAACTGCTGCATAGCCGGAACAGGCGGCCACGAGCAATGAACACCAACAGGAACGCGATTCGCGTTCCATGCAAGCCTACATCTTGCTACACGCTACGGAGGGGTGCCATTGGTGGTCCAACCATGAAAGTTTGGAGGGCCAGGCTGCTGTATGCCGTGCTGCTGCTGCCGGTACGCTTGCCAAACCTCGTGCGCTTCTGCTTCAGAGGTATACTTGCAGAAGACGCTGCCACTGTGACCGGCAGTGAACGTGTGCACCCTACCCCAACAGTCGAACACGCCTGTCTGCTGGCCTTCGAACACCACGTACCTGCAGGGGCAAGCTACTGCTCACTGCTTTAAGCGCGTAGTTCCTTTGTTGGCAGCACACGCGTTATACACGTCGGCCGCACTCAGGGAATTGTTTTCTGATCGGAGAACAAAGCCATTTAGGGACTGGCTTCGGCCTCAGCACCCCCCCCCCCTCCCCCCCGGGGGGGGAGGGGGGGGGGCAGGATCGAGCGACATGGGACGAGGGTAGCAGAAACACAGGCCCCACAGGGCGATGTACAAGGCCACGGGCAAAGACTCGTTGCACCGCAGGCACAGAGCCGTTAGCAGCACAGGAGCGAGCAAGTGGTTGGCGCAAGCATTTGCATGCAACTGCATCGATATCTCCATGCATGGGTGAATGGAGACAAATGCAATCGATTGCAATCCGCGACTCTCGCTCCACCGCTGCGAAGCTTGCGGCAAGGAACAAATCAAGACCTGACATGCGAATCCACAGACTTTGTTCCCTCTTCAACTCGTCTGTTGCAACGCAGCCTGGGGAACACCCATGGGTGCACCCATGAGCAATGATAGAGGGGCTGGCAATGAACATCATCGAGTCCCGGTTTGATGTGCGCTCGATCCAACCTACCCCGTACTCCGAAAAAATGGGTGTCGTACCATTTCTTTGCCATCTTGTCACGGTAGACAGCGAGCATGGAGTGCCAGGCTGCCACTGGGAGCACAACGTTTCAAACCCCGAAGCTTGTGGGCAGACCTGCGTCAGCGGTTTACGTCACGACTTCAGAACGAAAGCAGAAGATTTTTGAGTTGGGATCATGCGTTGACGGCGGCATGCAGAGTGTGCGCCGCTCGAAGGCATGATGTGTGTTCTTTCTGTTTTGAACCTCCAGCCGGATTTTTGGGTTCTTGCCTTTTCACCACCTTTCCGGGTTGCAAAAAACTGGACAGGATGGTACAATTCAAAAACAAAAACCCTAATCAGAATCAAAAGCAGAAAAGCTGATCAGAAACTTTCTCGGCCAAAACATATCTATCAAACAGACTCAAAAACAACAATACTAGCTGTGCTGCAAACCTACGGATGCCGTGCATGCATGCTACTGCCATTGCCATTCCGGGGTATCGCGTAGCCATGCGCGCAGCCTCCAAATGATTGACCTTTTTATTTATCGATTAATCTCTACTCGCAAGCGAGCATGCTCAGCGGGGGGGGGTCGGGGGTGCGCGCGATTCAGCGGCGACATCGGACGCAAGCGGGAGCGGAGAGGGCAGGTGGTGCACAGCTACGGTTGCTCAGTGCTATGCCGCTCTGCACAGGCCCAGCATTCGGCACCCACACAGACAATATCAAGACCATACATACATGAGCTGGTGGTGGTGCTTGAAATCTGGGAGCTGCAGCACTCCGGCACTCGCACACTTTCTGACGTTCTCCTGCCAGAGGTGTGGCGTGCAGTGGAAGCCCGCATGCGCGGCCCTGACGCACAGGCAGCTGCCCCACAGCCACCTGCCTGCTCTGCTCAGGGCCAGCAGCATCGGCCCTTGTTCAAAAAGAGAACGCCCGGGCATCTGCCGGCACACCCAACAGCGGCATCACAGTGAGAGGCCTCTTCCGGAGAGCAGGCGTCCATCAGCACCAGTGGACGGCCAGTGACAAACACAGGGGTGGCGCATGCACACAATCCCATTACAAATAATAACAATAATGATAAAGTGTTTAAATACAAGGTCCCTCCTACGCCCGTTACGCTTCAGGGCTACAGGCAACGGCACTTTGCCGAGGCTGCACAACACAATAGAAGAATGGTGTGGTTAACCTGTTCTTGTACATATGTTTTAGCGCCAACGTACACTGATGGCTGCTGCATGGCGCAGCGGGCGGCACAGGCTGGACCCCACCAGGACGTCAATTATATAGCACATGCAAAAGCCTCGTGATGGAGGCCTGCAGGTGCACGCCTGCCACTCCCGCCGCCTCGACAATGCTTCCAGGGTCTGCATGCACAAAACAATTAAGGCATGCACAAACCAATGAAGGCTTATGTATGCACCAAAAAATGCATGGTATGGTTGTATGCATGCATGTATGGTTGCCAACCATTGGTTGGGGGGGATTTGGGAACATAAGCTGAGTTGACTCGTAGAACTGCGGGGCAGATGACCCTCATGCATGCTCCATTGCACCAACAGCTGGTCAATGCCATGCAGCGCTCAGTGCAGGCCTCTGTAGCTACAGAGCCGCAGCTGCTCAGTCAAGTATGTATAACATGTGTCATTACGCTGAAGGGCCGGTGGAGAACTAGCAAGCAAGCGCGCTGGTGGCACCAACTGCGGCAACGGGCGAACCTGCCTCGTCCAGCAGCTGCAGCAGCCACACGAGCTGTGCTGCAAGAGCCTCGCCATCCTCCGCTTTGCAGTACTGCGGAGTCTCTGACATGTAGTCCTCTGAACTATGCTGGGAGAAGGGCCCAGCTTGGGCTGAAAGGGGGAGTGGCTGAGGGGCCGTCTGCATCATGCGGGCAGCAGGTGCACGTGCTGGTGCAGGAGCCCTGACGATTGCAATTGCAGACTCGCTGCAGCTGAAGGTGCCAGCCGGCTGCCCTGCATGTGGGCCCAGAACTTGCACCGTCACAGAATTGTTTGCTGACACATTCACCATTGACTTGAGTACTTAGGCAGAAGCCGATTCTTGGGCATGGCATGGTTCCCGGTTACTTTTTTTTGTAACTGTGCCCACAACGCTAACTGCTCGTTTCAGCATGGGGACCTCTTTCCTGCAAGGGGAGGAGCAACCATACAGTGCGGGTGGGGTATGTGCGCCCAAGGGTATAGGCAATATGCACAAGTGAGTCAATACGAGTTGGAAGTACTGTCAGCTGCCAGAGGCCAGCAGATGGGCGGCCCATGCCTAGGGCTCCAAATTAGCCGGTTAGGATTGATAAGCGAAAATTTAGGATTCGTTTTCACCCTCCTAATCAATGGCTAATCGACATTTTGGGATTTAATCAATTTCTGTTTAGTCCTAAGTTAGGATTTCTAACTAATGACATTGATTATGATTATGATTAGTTCTAATCCTAATCAACTGTTCGCCTACTTGTTAATCAATTATTCATGCAATTTTGAGGAAACAGACTGGTGCAATGTTGTCATTCCAGTTGACAAAAAAGACTGCTCACTCGACAATATAGCAACAACAGT
>JAUMHD010006881.1:0-11113 GCA_032359135.1 Ulvella scutata
GTGTGTGTGTGTGTGTGTGTGTGTATGTGTGTGTGTGTGTGTGTGTGTGTGTGTGTGTGTGTGTGTGTGTGTGTGTGGTACATGGAGCGAGAGTTTTTCAGGCGAAGACAACAGCATGGATGGAGGCTGAGTGGTCCAGGCAGCAGGCAAGGGTGAACGAGGAGCATTCACAACTACATCGAGAGCGTGAAGTCTTTGCGAAGCTTCCAACACGTAAAGAGCGGGCTGAAGCAGAAGCGCTAGAAGCACTAGCTGCTCAACTGCAGAAAGACATTATAGCCAAGGATGCCAAGTGCAAAGTTACTGTTGAGCGCCTGAGACGACAGGTTTTTGCACTCCAGGTATGTTGGGCGGCGCTTTTGATCTGCATACCTGGAGGGGATTTTCAGCACCAATTGAGGCGAGAAAGTTATCATTATCCGTAACTTTTATTCCTTCTGAATGGCTGCGCCCTTTTTATCTGGGAGTTTGCGTGACATGACGGCGTGCAAAATTAGAGAGAGATGTATACATATGATTATTCCCACCGTTTTGCCGTTTCTGCCGATCCCCGTCACCCCACGCCCGCTAATTACGAACTTAAGCACATGGCATTATTGTGAAGTGATACGAGTTGGAGATTTGTGGTTTGGGGCGCCGTGTCGGTAGCAGTGTGGCTTGAAGTGTCATCGATGCACGAAGCTGCCACTAACGACACATTCACGAACCGTGCATCAACTGTTCTTGAGTACACTCCTACAGATATTTAGGACCGCATACCGTTGCTCGTGGGTGCATGGAGGTGCCGTGTTTTGCACAATACGTAGTTATGGATCGTCTTTGAGCAGGTTTGTGACGCAAAAGGATATCAGCACAGCGCACCATTCCACGCCAGCGTCCGGGAAACAGCTACTTATATCCTGCAGATGTGCAAGATCTTTGTCTCGAACTGCGAATGGCGAGCTCATGGTGTTGTCTTTTCTTTTGCAATGTGCACCTCCGGAGCAGCCACGTCGCAGTTTCACACGTACAGTATGGTACCAACTAACATTGACAGTTCATTCAATGCGTTGACGTGTGAACAAGCTTTACAGGTTGTCAGATCTGTGATGCTGGCATTGCATGCGATCACCAGCCAATTGTCACCGTATACATATAGTCTTGGTAAGATTACAGCATGCACAGCCTAACGTGCAAAGAAAAGCGGAAGCTTTTCTTTGCACACTAAGAGGCTGAGTCGCGCGAAGCCTTGTATATACATACATACTTATGGCGCTGGCAAAGCGTATATGTATACTATACGGTATGCGTATACGTACCGTCTATTGGCCCAAAAATATACGGATATACGGTTCATATACGGCGAGCATACGGTCTTTTTTTATGAACAGTTTTGGCGCTTAGAGGACGCCACAGGCAACATCCGCACACCTGGAGGGTTATAAACGAACACAAATAACCTAGATGTGTTGTTCTGACAGCCACTGTCGCTTTAGATTATCAGAATGTCGCCACGTAGTCGGTCGCCGTCCTTGAACGGTGATCCACCAGGTGGCGCCCCCGCCGCCATCCGAAACATCGAAAAGACACAAAACTTTGAGTCCAAAGCCTATGATGTTGCTGAGTTGTTGGGTGTTGTGCGAAAGAGAGAACGCGGCAAGGGTACTGCAAAGTATTGGAAGAAGCTCCAGGGACTGTGTTACTGTTGTCGAGACAGACGATAGCAATCAACAAGTATCTTTCCAACGAGTAGTTGTCAAATGTTTAGCTCTTGTCGAGGCTTGTACCGTGCATACGTCAAGAATACTGGTCCAAGTGGGAGCATAAACTGTCAACATACGGTACATTTCAATGACATACGGCTTCAATATACGACATACGGCCGAAATATACGGCCTACGGCCGAAATATGCGGCATACGGTCAAGTATACGGCATACGCATACGGTTGGCATACGCATACGGCCATACGCCCGTACGTTGACTTTCAATATACGGTTTGCCAGCGCCCTATACATACTACATCTGACTATATATGATTATTCCCACCGTTTTGCCGTTTCTGTGGTTCTCCCCCGCTGCGCGCACGCTAATTACAAACTTAAGTACATTTTACCATACGCAAGTGATTTGGTTTGACAGTTTGCGCCCAGGGGCGCCGTGTCGGTAGCAGTGTGGGTTGGACGGTCGTGGATGCACGAAGCTGCCAGTTCAGAAATGCTTCAGATCCGCAATGCTTCTGTTCTTCGACGCATAGGTACAAATATAGTGACCTGAAAACCGTCGTTCACGGGTGCTTAGACCTACCCTGCTTCGCACAGTACGTACATCTGGATCGTCAACGCAGAGGTTTGTGCCGCGAAAGCATATTAGCCCAGTGCGCCATTCCACGCAAGCTTCCAGGAAACAACTTATATTATCCCACAGATGGTCAAGATCTATGTTTCGACGTGTCATTCACGAGCGCATGGTGTTGTCGTGCCAATGTGCACTTCCGGGACAGGCACGTCACAATTGCACACGTACAGTAAGGCACAAACGAACATCAACAGTGCATTCAAAGCATTGAAGCGTGCACAGGTTGGAAAAAGTGTCATGTCTGTGATGCTGGCGTTGCATGCGATGACGAGCCAATCGTCATATGCATCCTATAGTCTTGGCAAATACACAACATGCACATCCTAACGTGCAAAGAAAAGAGGAAGCTTTTCTTTGCACAATAAGAGGCTGAGTCGCGCGAAGCCTCGTACCATGTGGGTATAAGGTATATGTACCTGTATATTTAGAAGATGGCAGGACACTGCCGTGTAATCCGCAACAATTCGTATACCGCGAATTCGGTACTTCGAGCCACGCGTACACCTGGCAGAAAAACAATACCTTGCTTCTACGTGGTATCCAACGCCTTGTGTGCGCTGCACTAGGCAGCAAGACAGAAAGGTGGGTGAGAGCCTGCCGATCACACAGCTTCTTTGCGGGGCACAAATCCTAACCCAGGCCCGCCAGGGTCCCAAGTGGCGGGTGGGTGGGAGTCCAAAGACCGAAAATCGGTCTACTCAGATCCGTTCTAGGCAGAAACCATCTGTGCGAGGTATTGTAGGACTAGTGTGCTATTTATATCGAACCAGTGTGTTTCTGCTGAGCAGATCATCATGCATGTACGCTCCGTTTTGATCATTTTTCTAGTTCAGGAAAACATGTTTTCCCTGCAGAAAAACTCCATTTCCTATTTTGCTAGAAAATCAGCAAAACGAAGCGTACCTGTGGCGACAATACTGGCCTTTTTGTACCTGCAAAGGCCTGTATTGCGGCCTACACGCTTGAAATCTCACAAGGATAACTGCCCGTTCCGGCTTTTTACATCTGATGCCACGTTGTTCATATTCCAGTCTTTTATTTTACCGCTTTAGCTCATTTACCTGAACATTGCTGGAGGTACTGTCATACCCTTACGAGCAGGGGCCCCCATCTCGTGCAACCACTTATCTCCTTGCCGCAGGTAAACCAGTACTGTGGGGATCTCCATCTCCCCATAAACGTGATCTCCGATATGTTCCAGCCCGCTTCCTCCGCATCTGTTGCTGCACCAGCCCTCAACGAGTGCAAACCATATAGGCCAGGGCTGCCCCCTAGACTGGAAGCTGCTACCTCTTGAAACGCCTTTCTGACTGAATCCACCGAAAAGCAGAACACGGCCTCACTAATGTAACCATACATGCTGATAGTCATTTGTTGCCATGCCCATACCGCTTTCACTGGGCATATTCCTGCGCCGGTGACTGCAGTGAATCTGAATTGGGCTGCACACTGATGGGTCTTGAACGTGTTGTCCCCGACGACCCTGATTGTGATTGCCATTGACTCCGGTACTCCATTGTTTGCTTTGTTTTCACATCTTTCCATTGAATTCTGCTTGCTTCTGAACATCTCAGCATTGCCCCATAGGACACGATCCACCATGCCCACAATTGGATGGCTGAATCCACCGAGTACTTAGTCATCAGCAAGCCGAAGCATTTAGATAGTCCCTCCTTTCCTACTGCCAGCTTCCTTTGCACGTCATCAGCCATCCTTTCGATCGCTCGACCAAGCATTCCGAGAACAGAATACCTTTGTTTGGCTCCCGTTTCAACGTGCCTTCCTGTGTATTTGTACACGCCATACGCGAAAGCAGGGATCTTTCCTTTAAGAGTATTCTTCGCTAGCCCATAAAGCCGCTGATTCATCCGACCAAAGGTCCAACAGTGGAGCTGGCCCCATAAACTGAAGGTACTGTGTCACCTGTCCTTCATACTTGCTCAATGTGTTGGGGTGCAGCGAATTCTCCAGTAGCTTGTAACGTATGGACATTAGAACCTGTAACAGTACCCCCGGGTTACAAGTTGAGTGCTCTCGCTTCTAGATCCGTGTTCAAAGCTCGCGTGGTGTCAAAAGAAGGTCCAAATGGATGATTCAGCCCTGCTTCACCTGTTAGCACACACTCGCGCACTTTTCCGCACTTGATCACTGGTAGGTCTTTGATCAGTGGCCACCACGCTGCTTGAGGCCATACCGGTACGATTAGCACTACCTTTAGACCTAACTTTATTGCTCTGTGGATGAGAGCTAGTATTAAAGCGGATGGGGGAAAAGCATAGAACACTTTTGAAGAGTGGAACGTTAATCCATCAAACCACCTTTCTTGCACAGTGGTAAGGTGATACCGCTAACAGTGGTTCCCCCGTGCACGGGTTGCACTGTGTCGCCTCAGGGGAGCAGAACATGTCTACCTCGATAGGCCAAACACTCCACAACCGTGCGAAGATGTCTGGCCTTAGGCGACAATCACCGTAATCCGAGTCCCTGGATAAACCATCAGCCCTCTCTTGCTGATGGTTTATCCAGGGACTCGGATCACTACCCCCTCGAACCACTACCCTCACTCCCCATTTAACTCAAGTCCACAGTGATAAGTAACAGTAGAAAACTATGCAGCTGTGAAAAGCGAAGGTGTCAACCAACAGTCGTGAAAGAAACATGAGCACAAATAACGCGGCTATATAATACTGTACCTCTGGATAAGTTCACGAGCGGACACCATGTGGGAGTCTGACATGAAAGGTGTAGTGAAATGTGGTGTCACTGATGAATCGTCACGTTTTGCGCGGTAGGGGTCGAGTGCATATGCAGCTGAGTATACTGCATTGTAAACTGGAGCACTCTTGCCACCTGCTTGTGCCCCCAGCCTGATGCTGAATGTTTGCACAACAAGATCAGATGCACTCACGCTACCTTTGTTGTCCTTCCCTGCGACCTTCACACCTCGGTGCTTGTCAGCGCATGCAGTGTTCCTGAAACGCAAGGGAATGTAGCAGTAGGTGCTGACATAATAGCACATCAAGGCTGCACTACACTGCCAGTTGAGGTCACACCTGAAGCATGAGCAGGGCAGCATGGCAGTCTGAAAGGTGAGGGCGATCATCCTACAGCTGATGTATAGCCTGTGAGAAGGGCTTCAACAAGGAGAGAAACATGCACACCTTATCCCAAAAGGGACCAAACTGAACAGTCACAATCTTGCGAACTTCGTCTGCTCTCCCCCCCAAATCTGCCCAAGCAGGAGCAGCAACACAGGCATTCGCAGAAATCATCGAGTCACGGATTGTCTGTACAACACGGAACTGTACAGCCCACCGCGTGGGCATGTTGACAGCAATCATTTTGCGTCCGCCCTGGAGTTGAATCTGCTGCTTGGTCAACTGCGTGCAAGGAACGAAGACAGGCGTGTAGTCAGAGTCCACCCCATGCGTGTCCGGTGAATCCTCTGAAGTCGTTTGGCAGCAGGGAGCCGTGTTTCCCAGTCCGTGGCCAGTCCTTGTTTCTTACGGCCGTGGCCAGTCCGTGTGTCTTACGAGTATGTAGTCGACAATAGCTGCGCACTGTGACCGAACGAACGTGGGAGGTATGAAGCCGAGTTTTGTGTGGGATCAACTGGTTGGGAGAGGAGTTAATTGATGCGAGTCCATTGATGCGGAGTTCATTCTTACGGCCCAGGTCAAGGAGGGACCGACCAGACGCGTTCACCACACCTAACCCAGTAGTGGGCGCAGCAGGCTGTAAAGGCGGTGGCACAGAAGGGTGTGAGGAGTGAGCCACATGGACATTCCATTCACCCATGAGGCATACGTTCCCATTTTATCCCGCAGTTATGCAGGAACCCGGCACTGATTCGCTCGTAAACACTGGCAAGCAGTTGACTGTTGCACCCTTGGGCGCCAGTATCAGGGACATAGACAGATGCAAGCCACAGAGGGGGGCTGAGACGTCAGCCAGTGGGGCCTTCGGGCCGAGGTACGTGATATTGGCAGCATGTTGGGAGCGAACAAGGAACCCTGTGCCACGGCAGCTGCGACCAGCGGTTCCCCAGAGATGCACCGTGCCCGAACCGAAGTATTAGAGCCCGATCTGTGCAGGGAGAGGTGAGTCCAGCTGCAGATTCGCTTCCTGAACAGCCAGCACCCCGACTACATGTTGGTACATGAAGTGGCTGAGGGCCACAAGGCGGGAGAGCCCTTTACTGGTGCCGAGGTCATGAACATTTCAAGTGCCGAGGCTGCGCGCAGTGAGAGGGTTTTGAGTGTCGGTGGTACTGCTCCTGATGCCAGCTGGCAAGTTGGGCGTGTCGCTGGGGCAGATTCCTGTCACCGGAGGGGAAGTCTCATCCGAACCCAACGGGGTGTGGTGCTGGGATGTATCATGGAGGGGGAGTTCAGGGTTCAAAGCAGCAAATCTGTTGTGGAATAGCGGGGATGTTGGCATGTGGGGGGGCGTGGCTTTCGTGTTCTGCTTGGAAGGCCTGGGGGGTAGTGTGAAGCCTACAGAGTCAGTACAAGGTGTGTCACCGCGCGCGTGAAGCTCGTGGCGGAGGGGCGACCCAGGCCAGGTGGTGTGCAGCGCAACGCGCCAGCCCAGCTCGCTAATCACAAATTGTTGTAGAGACGAAACGTCAGCTCGCCACTGTTCAGCATGGATGTGGTTGCTCATAGCTATGCGCATGTGAGGATGACAGTTTGTTGTGCGGGGCTCAAACCTGGCACAGCGGAGAATATGAACCCCGGTACGCATGCATGCTTTACAGAACGCCTGCCGTGCTCAAGGGCATCCTCCGAAGCAAGAGTTGTCTGCAGAGAGCCACAAAGGAGTTGGTGATGTACTGATGGGCCAGGTGTGGTTTTGGGTGCCCCAGGCTAGGCAGCATGCAGGGTCGCCGTCTTAGCAGGAGGCGATAGTGGGCGAGGTTGGCCTCCCAGGGAATCGTGGGTGCGACTGATTTTGCGCTGTAAAGGCGGGGGATTTGGCAGATGGGTTGGAGATGGTTGCGGGGTCTGGGGGGAAAGGCCGGCCACTGATTCGGAGGGAGCTGGGCCGTATGTGCTTGGGTACTGCCAGGGCGGGAACTCTTGAGGCAGGAGGCGCCTGGGGCAGGGGTGGAAGCACCATGTGCCGGGGCAAGAGGATAACCTATGTGGTGGTGGGTGCAGGAGGTGTTGGGAGGAACAGACTGTGCTGGTGGGGCTACGGCGGTGCTGCCAGGGCTGGTTGAGTGGTGACGGTGCACTATGGCCGAAGACCTAGAGAGGATAGGGCAGGCTCTTGCCGTAGGAAATGTAAACCTTCTCGAATGTCTGTCCTCCCTCAAACACCTCAGCATGACGAAATTAATTCAATGTCCAGTAATTTTTTTGCTCACCACGACGAAATTCCCAGAAATGAAAATGCTGTGTCCCGGGGTCCTCGTCGCTGCCGCGACGAAACTGAAAAGAATGATAAATGAACGCTGTCCTGTCCTGACCGATGCTGAGACGACGACTTCAACCGGATCGGTAGGATCATAGCGACTAAAGAAGCCTGTGATTAGCTTTGGCACCTTCTTGGCCGGTTCACTACCCGTCATCTCAACAGAGTCATGACTATCAGTCTTGATTGCCCACAATGATATCACAGACCAACAGAGAAAATTAATGGCACTAACACTGCCGACGGTTAGCAACGAAAAAGATTAAGCATGTGTCCTGTCTGTCTGGGGGTGACCACGACGGGAAAAAATGTTTTCCAGAGAATTATTGGGCCTGTCTGTCCTGGTAGCCACCCACACGACGGCCAGAGAAAAAAAGGTTCCAGTGTCCAGTCTTTTCGAAACTGGCTACGAAGGTTTACATTTACTACGGTATGCGATAAACAATTCTTTTGGCCACAAGCCCGTTACCCCGCTTGACCTGCTACACTCGAGTGCGCAGGCGCAGGCTGACACCGGAGCTCCAGAACCTGACAGCATGTGCGCTGCAGAAGTGTGGTTTGTAGAGTCAGATTTCAACACTTGGGCCCAGCGCGAGAACCTGCACTAGCTGTTCGGCAAAGGCCAACACGTCGCTGGGAGCACATGGGCAGACTCCCTTTCCCATGCGGTCACCCATAACGAAACACAGAGTTGGCTCCCGGTTGCAGAAGCCCCCCCACTGGACTGCGCCATCATTCACCCGCCAGAAGGCGACTTTGCGGCAGTTATCCTGGGGCTGCTGGTATATTCTGGATTCCGTGGAATAGCACCACCGATATGACCTCCCCCGCTGCCTACCAATGGATAACCCGCTGTTGAATGCCAAGTACCGTACCAGCACTTAGTATTCTTTCAAAAATCTTCATGGTTCAATTCGCAGCTGGCAAAAAGGAGCTTCAGGAAGAAGTGGTACAAAATGTCTCTGGCAAAAACTTCATCAGAAGCTAGGTCCAACAGGCCCAACAATTGGAAGACATTGCCCCGAAAAACAGATAGTGATTCAATGTTTCGCGTGCATTGACACTTTTAAGATCCAAGGGTTCAATGTTTAGCAACATCATGGTCATGGTTCAATATTTACTGCGGCCCAATGTTTAGTGCTGTTACGGTACACAGGCACAATCAATCTGCTCACGAATCTGCGCAGCTGCTGCGGCTCGCGGCACTTACCGTAGTAAATGTAAACCTTCGTAGCCAGTTTCGAAAAGACTGGACACTGGAACCTTCTCTTTTTTTTTCTGGCCGTCATGCGGGTGGCTACCAGGACAGATAGGCCCAAAAAATCTCTGGATAACATTTTTTCCCGTCGTGGTCACTCCCAGGCAGACAGGACATACGCTTATTCTTTTTGTTGCGAACTGTCGGCAGTGTTGGTGCCGTTTATTGTCTCTGTTGGTCTGTGATAGCATTGTGGGCAATCATGACTGATAGTGATGACTCTGTTGAGATGACGGGTAGTGAACCGGCCAAAAAGGTGCCAAAGCTGATCACAGGCTTCTTTAGTCGCTATGATCCTACCGATCCGGTTGAAGTTGCCGCGAAGCAGCAGCGCGAGAGCAACGAGGCTCAGCGTGCCATATGCTCTGGCAACATGCCATAGCATGGGCTAGTTGTAACAAAGTGCTGTGTATGTTTTTCATCAAAGTCGTCGTCTCAGCATCGGTCAGGACAGGACAGCGTTCATTTATCATTCTTTTCAGTTTCTTCGCGGCAGCGACGAGGACCCCGGGAAACAGCGTTTTCATTTCTGGGAATTTCGTCGTGGCGAGCAAAAAAATACCCGAGATTTAATTAATTTTGTCGTGCTGAGGTGTTTGTGGACAGACATTCATGAAGGTTTACATTTACTACGGTAGGAAGGCAAAATGCACGGTCTTGCTTTTGGAAGAGCCGTGTAGTCAGGGTGCCTTCATGTTCCCAGGGCAATGTGCTGCCCAGCTCATCTCTTAGGACTGGGGGTTGGAGAGGGTGGCCAGGCCCTGGCGGTCAGTGCAGTATTCAGGGTAGTGTGGACTGCTGAGAAGCAGCACTGCACTCTGTTCTCTTGGGGGTGTCGCAGGTGTGCCAGGAAATGGGAATCCATTTCTGCAACTCCGGCTACCAGGGAGTCATACACATAGTATTTGCCACAAGCATGTCGCCGCATGGCTGTGTAATGCCCTGTGCTGCCATCCGAAGATGTGGTGAAGAGCAAGCCACGGTGGCCATTGCAGCAATCTATTCAGAGCTGCGAGAACGGCTGCTAGGGGGGTGAATGACACAATGCGCTGTGCATTGAAGACTTGTTGCTGGGCTGTCAGACAGTCGTGGTTCATGCAGTGTATGGAGAAGTCTCCATCAACAGTGTACCATCAACAGTGCACAGGTCATCAGCACTCAGGTGCACACGTTTTAGGTTGGGGGTGTATATGCGGACGCAGCGAGTTGTATGCCGTTGGAGCGACGCCGGATTGATACAGCTGCTGCCCCTGAGCATGTTGTAAGCATGCACAAGGCAATTCGATCCTTGTTGTATCTCCCAGCAGTATTGTGTAGGCATCATTGTGATAGCACAGGATTGCCTTGTTGATTTGGACACTTCGTTGTCAGGGGCAGAGGGAAGATCTCCAGAGCCTCGTAGTGCACCGAGGAGGTCCCAGGTGTATTGAGTGTTGAGAGTTCGATGTACCGTACTAAATGTAATCCTTCGAGCGGGCCGCTTCAGAGGCTGGCAAGGCTGAATATGGGCAGGCCTTCGCCCTGTGCTGCACAATTGTGTTTGCAACTCCCATAGGGGAGCTCACCGGTGTCAGAGGTATGGCAAGGTGTGGATTCCCCTCTGGCACACACAGGCCATCACAGTCAATTGGTGCAGGGGTGACTGGTAATGGTTCTTCTGTGCGGCCCAGGTGCAGCACAACAACACAGTTACAATTTGATCTACCAGTTGTTCTGGGGCTGTGCACACATGGGCGTGTCTGCTTGGCAGCTACCTGTATGCATGGTTTGAATTGGGGACCATGCTCCAGCTTTCGCTCAACCATCTCTAGGTGCAGGCTGGTACTGGGGGGCTGCTCTGCCTGAAGAGTGGCACGCGCACCGATTGGGTGCCGTACCAGCGCCAGGGAGCCTCTTGTCCGTTGATGCCCCCTGGCGTAAGAGTCCCACATCCGCCTTGATCTTTCGCCTGGATGAAAGAGAATCGTCACTTTCAGAGCAAAAAGTTCGCTTGTCCCGACCTGTCGCTTAAGTCTCAAAGCTACACTTGTGCAGAGAACCGTACTTAGAGCAGGGCCACATCGCACGCGCCTCGTGTAAATTTACCACGCAAATGACGTGG
>JAUMHD010006892.1:0-11097 GCA_032359135.1 Ulvella scutata
TAACACAAAACATCCACTTCACTCGAATGGCACAACAGCACCATCACGAAAGTCTTTCCCAGCACTCTTAGCCAAACACTCTATCCAATAGTGTCACACATTCTGGTGCTTTTTTTTCTGTTGGGCTTGGTGCTGTAGCGCTTGGTGCTGACGTCTGTAGGGCTTGGTGCTGACGCTGTGGCAGTTTGGGCTTGCTGCCTTGGTGTGCTTTCTGTTTTGTAGTGGGCCTTACATGGTTGCTGGTGGCGCTGTTGGCTTGTTTCAGATGCTCTATGGTGGCGCACATGTAATGCTTGTGAGCTGCTCCCCGGTAGATGTAACCACACAGCCTGGTTTCTGGCATACGAACGATGTAAGAATCATGGTCGGGGTGAACGATGGGACTAGTGGCTGTCGGTTTTGGGTTGTTAATGCTACCGTTCGGATCTCTTATCTTGACTCCTGAAGGATGTACACGTAGTTTTTGCTGTCTAAATGCTGTGATGAAGCTGTGCCCAACACCGACTGTCGGATTATCCAGGAAGAAGACAGCGAATAGGACTGGTGACTAGGAGCAAAGGACAGAAGGCATCAAAACTACGAAGAGCAACAGGCATGTGAAACTACAAGGAGCCAGCAAACAAGAATATCAAATAGACAGGTAGGCTTTTCCAGGGGACTAGGAATGTTGCGGGACTTCATCAGCTTGAACCCTGAACAGAACTGTTTTGCGTTTTTCTATTCTTCCCATATGCAACAGCATGCTACATCTCCGTGATGGACGCATGGACATGCTGGGCCCTTGTTGCATATCTCAGACATACGTGTGCGAGTATTCTTCTCACAGGGCCTGAGAATACTGCTCACTTGTCGTACAACCAGCCAAAAGCATATCTGTTTTCATGATATCATCGTTTGTGACTGACCTATCTCGATGCGGAAGCGTACAACATTATGTGAGAGGGTTGGGATGATGCGTCTTCCCACTGCACCTAGCTATTCCGACTAACCACACAGGCTGGTACGTGTGAACCACGGGCTAGCTATTCGATGCTAATAAGACGGATCGAGCGTCATTTGGAGTGCGGAGCTGTGAGATGTGTGATTTGTGGGGTGCATCTGTCATTGCGTTGAACCGTTATCCTGGGAGCTGTACCGAGTGACCAATACACAAATGCCGCACGCAAACAGCTGCAAGCAAATTTACAGTAGTCTTATGTAACCTGGCGCTGCGAAAGTGCCCTGCCGATTGCGGTCCATTATCAAGAATGGGTCACAAATCAGGTCACGTCCCAGCGACAGTCGGACAGCATACCTGATGGTATCTCTCGACCTTACTCGAGAACAGTCTGTAGAAAAATGGCTACATGCGATTGTGCGCTACGCCATTGACGTATTCGTGACCGGCAATTCAAACACATCTGTAAAGACGCGCACCAGTTCAATGGGATTGGTGATGGCTGCGGCCAGAGCACCTGATGCGCATCCAGACACCAGCTTCGTCTGCATACTAACTTTCTTCCCCTCGCCAGCTACCCATGTTTTGATGGGAGAGTACAGACCGATGCGCAAACCGCCGTACACGAGCCCCCTTGCCATAGCCGGCGACACACCCTTGAACAGTGCAGACATACCTGCATAAACAACTCGCAAGAGTTAGGAGCGATTCTATTCAGTCTGCTATGTGAATTTGTTGATTACTGCGGAACTGCGTGGCCCTTCTGCGCTCCTCGATCGTGCTCGAACCACGAAACCAGGAGCAGGCACTTCCCAACGCTTAACCAACAATCCGATTCCAGTACATCAGGAATATTTCACAACATATCATAGTCATGCCTTACTTGCTCAACGAGCTCTCCATCGGGCAACAGGGCGAGAGATGTCGTACCTTCATTACGAAGAATGGTTGAAGCAGTGCCTACAAGACCTGGTGTCACGCCCGTCGAGTTAGCAAGTTGCACACGAACTTTAACCACGTCGATTGGGTTGGTGGCGAACGTCGCCGCGCATACCGCTGTTCCGCTGGTTCCAAACTCAAGAACCATCTTGTTTTCCGCCAGAAGGCTCGCGTTCGCACGAGCCTGGTCCATCACGTCGCAAATTTCTTAATAGAAGCGAACGAGGAAAATTGATTCCGGGCGCTATGAAATAGAAATAGAGTTCAGAAACAGGTTGTACCACAATCGACAGATGCTATTCGCACAAAGCCGGGGCGATGTACAATAACTCACAAGGATCCGAACAGCTGCTGTATGTATTGCGGGACACCAGTAGATAATATGACATGTTGAACGTGTGCGTGGTAATAGGCGAGGTGAGACAAAGCAGTGAGCCACGTCATGGAGGTCACGCAGTGTCATCTCGCTGTATCAAGAAGTTGTCAGAAGCTTACAAAGACCTCGTGGCCAAAAGCGATTCACAGCACATGACGCAGCACCCATACAGATTTGTAGGTCGCTGCTATATCTTGCTACACTTGCACACGAATCGTTCGCAATTGCTGTGCTGTTGCAACCTGTTGATACATGAAATGTTAACCTGCCAGTCCACTCTGCAGAGGAAGTGTCAGTGTCCTAACGGGCAGCTCCCATTAGCATGATAGGTTCTCCTGGTCATTCCAGTCTGCTGCATGCACTCCTCCTATTACCTAACCTTCCCTACTCTCCTCTTGATCATGCTTTCGCCCCCGTTGGTTTCGCTCCTGTGTGCCTTTCCATTCGGATGTTGCCATGTGTTCTATGTCCCTGTCCCACCCCTTCGGGGGTGCTGAGGCCGAAGCCCTTCTTGGGTATGGCGTGGTTCCCGATTAGCTTTCTTTTCTGTGTTGTTGGAAAAACCCCTTCTGGTAGGATTTACCATCAAGTGCAGTCCACTAACAAATCGATCTAGTTTCCCATCTAAACTGCAGTCTTCTTTGGAGTGGCGTGAACAGTTGGACTTGCAGGTATCCACGGCCTAGGTGCAGCTCCAATAGTACAGCAAGAATATCGGGTGTTGCCATTTCGGTAGTATCCATGATGGGTTGCATCAGCCACGTGATTCCTCAAGCTGCAGCAGCACCCCACACTTTCACTTGAAGCACATTGCATCGCCATGAAGTGCATGCACCAGAGACCTGAACTCTTTCCGGCGCTACCGACAGATGGGACATTTACACACCCAAGTCTGTGTAAACGTTGAACTTTTCCAACGAATCGTTGCACCTCATCTCCAATGCATGTACTCTTGTACTTGAATTCTGAACCAAGCTTTCGGTTGATGGACAGCCCATTAAACTATCATTCCCCATAACCCAATGCTCCAGGGCAACGTATTCCTACCCTGCGTGCAACATCACAACAGTACAATACATACTCAAAACACGAGGAACATGCATGTGCCTACACTCACAGAGGCTCCAAATTCGCAATGACGATCAAGGCGAAAGCATGTCCTGACGCATCACCATGAAACGTGGGGCAACAAAACTAGGCCCCCCACACTGAACAACCACAACGAAGCATCTACTAGCGCTACATATCAGACGATGGTCAGTTTGGAGAGTCATGTAGTGGACACGTAAAACTATACTATAAATGGTGTATCTTGTAAGAACACATTGTGCACGCAAAACATTGGACAGGTGCCTGGCGACCAGGTGCTCTACAACCTGCTGGAAAGTACTTACGTTTAGCTTCACAATTTCAGCGATTATCACAGGGACCCCCATTGAATTTAAAATTTTGAGAGTTCCCCGGGTTGCCCGAAGGGAGTGTGGGCATTTTTCAACAATTTTTTACAACACTGCTGGCGACCCAACAAATGATCCTAACCACCAGAGAAAATGCCTATGCAGTTCCAAAGTTTACCAAGGCTACGTTGCCTGGAAACAGGCGCATACGAGTTCTCGTGAGAAGCACCTGAAGCCACTACTGTCAGGCCTAGCCGGGCGCTGCTTCTTCTGAACTCGTTCAATATGACGAAGTGCACCAGCTTGTAGGCACACAGGGGTTACAGCTGGCTTCCTTGGTGAGCTGAAGTCTGAAGATTTCATCCCCCAGGCCATGCTGGAATGCATCCAGTCCCTCTCCCGCACACCCTTATCCTCAGTGGCTGACCAGTTACCATTGTAGTTGCTTCTATCACCTGTGTGTGACATCTCAACAGCATAAAACGTTGCACTTAACAGCAATCCGAATACGTACATCAGCTGATGATGTCTTGATTTCTTATCACTTGCATGACTGGATGAGGCATTGTCGTGCTTCTATCGAGTGTGAAGGCAGTCTTGTGCACGTCCACATCATGCGATGTGTGCTCTTGTTCGGTACATGGGGTCTTGTAGGACTGCTTGTGTACAGTGGTGCGCAGAGTATGGAGTGATTGCTATTGTCTTGCTTCTGGCAGTTGCACGAGCTCCACTTCTTGCTGTCTGTTGTGAGCTCTACGGCATCCAGCAGAGATGGACAACATCCTTTTATGGTTGAGGAGTTCCAGGCATGTGTGGAACAGGACGGCCATTTCAACAATATATGCAGAACAAGAAGAAAACCTGCTGATGACCACAATCCAGAACGTTGTAGTGTGTCCTGGGCTGGGCTACATCCACTGGTGTGATGTCGTGCGATGGTACCTGTGGCATCTGTATTCGAGATTTTCCTGCAGGACATCATCCAGAGAATGATTGAAACGAAAAGAAACAGATTCCAACACTGTTGACTCCAGTCCCACCAGGTATGGACTTCAAAGCAGCAGTACCTTTCGTCGCGTGACTTAGGAATAGCTCGGATAGTCCAGGTTTTATCGAGAACCATAACCTCAGGTGGATTGGTATGAAGCTGGGGTTCTTGAACTTCGAAAGAACGGATGCAGGGTAGAGCTGGGTTGTAATTCAATCCAACTGCAGTAGCTAGATCACAGCTCTTTACCGCTTTCACTCTTGACGCCATATCGTCCATATATGGATCAGATAGGAGATGTGAAGGTTTACAGGATCGCATCTACATCAAGGGCAACTCAGTTCAGCCTGCAGCCGAATCCCAATTACATGTACATCTATGTACCAACACAGCAGAGTGAACCCACCTTGGCACGCTCACAGCAGCACCCAGAAACACTCTCATATGCGCTGTCTGTGCTCGTGCCATCTGTGTCGAAGTCGCCGTTCACAAGTGCAACCGCAGGCCGGAAGGAAACAGCCATTCCCAACAACAACGTGGCTTGCAAACAAGACCTTGCAACACAAGAGTCGAAGAAGATGCCTTTGTGTCTATCGGTGACAGCCAGTCACAGAAGACAGCGAAAGAAGATCAAACTCACTGTTGTGCACTCGGACTCATCTGAAGTCTGAGCACACTCAATTCCTGCCAAAGAAAGCAAAAGAGGACTTGGATATACAGAGGGCCCCTGTTAAAAGCTGCAAAGGGGTGTCACTTCCAGCTTGACTCTCAGACTGGAAGAAGCCTTCTCCAGGAGTGTCTCGTGCACTTGAGTGATGAGCATGCAGCACTGGCACCAACCAGTAGTTACGGAAACTCGGACTCTTACACGTGTTTCAAGGTGTATTTCGAGCACCTTGCTCAGTACATGTCGTGTAGTCACAGTTGCCAACTGGATTCTCGATGATGCATGTGCTGCGGGGGGGTAGGGCGACTGCAAACAAATTGGTTTCCGATGTGGCCAGATCAGGAAACATGTGGCTCGCCAATGGCACCCCGACCTGTATGCCTTCTGAAAGAGTCTGTTCAGACGATGGGCTCAGTTGTTCCTGTCACGTTGCTGACTGCCTTGGATCTTGTACAAAGGGCTGGTACACTTCACTAGCTAGAAAATACTTATGATGCGTGGTTGAGCTAGACTGCACGCAAGCCTGGCAACATCCACCAGAAGGAAAGGAGCTGGCAATGATGCCTGAAAAAAGATTCGTCGTGCTCGAGACGGCAACAGGAAGGCAGGTTGGGCTCGATGCAATCGTTGAAAGGTCACGTAGGAAGCAGGTGAGCACTACTGGTGCAAAATGTGCCCGTTCGTGCGCCTTGGGCTGTCGAACGAGAGAATTCGTTTGTGTGATGCTTGGGGAATGTGCTTCTGACGTGTGTGCCAGAGCACTGTTAGCTGTTTGTGAGCTCGCACATCCAGCTTTGCGTTGCAACATCCCCGCCTCGGCAGCATGCCTTATGACCTTTGACCCCAGACGCAAGCGACTTTATCATAGTTAACAAGTTCTTTCTCGATTGGGGCTGGCTCTGTAGGCAATACATTGTTGCTTGTTGGTACAGCCTCCAGCTGCGGTTCGAGCGTCCATCCCTCAATCCATCATCTCAATCCAGCATCCGCTCAAGCATATCCCATCAACGTTAAATAGATGATACGGTGTTTCGATAGTGTCATATATCGATGCAGAAGAGCAGTAGTGTAGTAAGAATTTTCAAAGCCAGAATCGATGTGCGAACAAGTCTCTCTGTCGAGAATTCACCTCCATTACTCCAACGCTTCTCCGATTATGTTCTAGTGATCCTCAGGTGTTGCTGGTCGGTGAATTCCACGATGATCCTCACGCTCATGTGGTGGAAGCTCAGCTCTTCAACATGCTCCTAGCAGCCAACGGGTACCAGACCTCGCAAGAGAAGGTACCGCATCAAGGCCCTGATATGCCACTGAACTTTAAAACGTTGCCTGGCACGCGTGCACCTGGCGTCATGATGGGATTCACAGGTGCACCAAACCTTTGGACTGCACTTCACGACGAGGATCCAGCTCTACAGGTGCCGTCACCTCTGCTCAGTATGCTGTGCATCTGTATAACATACATATTCACCTTGACATGAAGGTCAGAGAGGTGATGGCTCCACGCGTGTCAGCCGACTCTGGTGTGCGCAAGTGGAATCTGCTGAGTGGCAGTTCGAACAAGAGCACAATACCAGAGTATGAGTGCGAATCACCAACGTTGTGCCATTTGTTCTGTGACATGCATGGTTGTAAGATGCAGCATCTTCTGTAGGTACAACCCGCCGCGGCAACGAGACTTGTTGCAGAACCGGATTCAAAGGTCAGAGGTCACCCTCCTACAGCGCCTCCTCAACCACACGCTCAAAGTGACAATCCTGACTGCTTCCAATCGCTGTCGGGTCTGAGACCCGGTGTGATGAGTGCGTGTTGCAACAGCAGCTTGGGGACACCTGGTGGGTCGCCCTCATTGGCTTCTGCAGCAGCTAGTGCAGCCACAGCAGATGCCGTTCGACCCTTCATTCGTGGAAGCTACAACTACATGTCCCGGTGCGCATACAATGTAGCTTGAATTCAAATGAATACCGCAGTTACGAAGCTTGTTCATGTGACCAGGTTTTTTACCTACACACTGATGTCTGATGGCCGCCGTTCCTTCCAGAAAGCACAGACATATGACGATGTACTGCATGCTTTACCTATCTGACAGTACTGGTGGCCTTTTTATGGTGTCTCCACCAACAGGTAACAAGGACGGGTGAGTTGTGCCATCAGGTTGTCACTCCTCACGAACAGCAGTGAATGTTGTCATGCTCTGCGGTCCACCTGGGGGCACAGTAAAAGTTCGTGAGTGGTAGTTTCTATTTGAGGTGAGTGCAGTGATGTCCCGTGTGAGATGATGCTGTGTGCAATCACGGTTCATGTGTCTCCAAATTTAATGACCAAAACTGCGCACAAACCCGAGAATTCATCGAATGAATTCAGCAAACATTCAATATTTTTTCTTAATCACACAGCATTGAAAAAAAACCTTACCGGGAACCACGCCATACCCAAAGTGGTCTTCGGCCTCAGCACCCCAGGCGGGACGGGACAAGGACATACACCCCCAGGCCACACGGGACCAGGAAGGCAAGCGCAAAGGCTGCAGACAACGCTCATAGTGTGAGTGCTTACAAGTTACAAACCTGAAAGGTAGTAAACATGCAAGAACCCAACTAGCGAAGCCCCACAAGCTTAAGAGAAGCATCACTTCACTCGAATGGCGCAACAGCACCATCATAGCAGTCTTTCCAAGCACTCTTATCCAAACTGCGATAGTATGGAAAAAACACAGCGCAACACACCACTGCATGAATGCCTTTGCTGATGTACCATTATCAGCCTTTTCATTGAGGAAACTCTCGGCAATGTAGTTTCTGAATCCTGATTGTTTTTATGTGTTCTGGATTGCTTACAGTAGGCTATTTTGTGTTGGTTGCTTTGGGCTATTTGGGTTCATGCCTATTCACTACCTTTCCGGTTTGTAAAGTTTCTCAATCCTCTTCAGGATTCAAACCAAGCGGGTAAGACACTCGTGGTGTGATATTCGGTGCCTACTGTAAGTATTCTTACAAACAGGAAAGGTAGTGAAGAGGCATGAACCCAAATAGTCAAAAGCAACTAACAAAAAACAGCCTACTGTAAGTAATCAAGAACACATAAAAAAATTCTGCAGTTCACCCATTAATTCCTGATGTTAACACCTGCTCGTAGCGATTCAGATTCATTCGTTGAGGCTAATTCTACTTCCCGTGCACTTCAGAAACTTGCGCAGATTCTTTCAGGTAGTGTTTTCTGGTGAAGTATCATTTGAACTGCGATCAGAATTGTAGATATCACTACCATCAGCATCCTGGAGAGCTCTTAATACCAGCTCTCGTGGAATCTCAATATTAGCTCTTGTGGAAACTTTACTGTCATTCAGCATAGCAGCGTATCTCATGTGCTGCAGGTCTTTCACAAACATCTACGGGATGGTCTTCTCTCGACCGCAGCATTCAAGCGACGCCCCCCTCACATCACCACCCTCCTTCGCCTCAGACCTCGACTCCTTAGCTGACGACGTCTCGCACCACACCCCCTCAGCAACTCCCCCCGGCCCTTCCCGGCCCGGCAGCCCCGTCCATATGGGGCCAACAACCCCCCCCTCGCTGCTCTCCCGCACACCCAGCATCTCCTCCACCACTCCACCCACCGAGTCCTCAGGCCGGAGCCCCAGTAGCCACGGGAACGGCAACGCCAGCGCCAGCGCCGCATCCACCCACACCTATGGATCTACAATGCATGCACCGCAGTCGCAGGGCGCGCAAAGTGCGGACATGCACCCGGCACCTCACCCCCGACAGCCTCATGCATTGCCTTACTCCACATGGAGTATTTTCTCTACGCCATACATCGACCGAATTGCAACCCCCCCTAATGGGGGCTCTCAGGACAACCCCGAGGCCAGCCGCACCGGCCCCCACCCCCCCCTGTACGCCGATCACCTCGTGGACATGGACAACATCACCAAGTCCGCTGTACGAAACCACGAAGTGCTCTCAGCAGCAGGCACAACGTTCGGTAGTACTCTGCGCGGGTTGTACGCATCGCATGGCCACCATGCATATCAACGGAGTCCTCTTTCTGCCACCCCCCACTCCAGCGGGGTCTTCACCACAACCTCCTCCAGCGACTGTGTTACCGCTCAAGAACCTTCTGTTCCGACACCTTCCGCTGCTGCGGCACCTGTCGCGATACCGGCACGGACACCGGAAACTAACGCGGCTATCGGCATGCATCATGGGGGTTGTTGGCAGTTCCCACAAATCAGTCCTGAGGCAGCGCCAAAGGGTCTTTCCGAAGGCATCTCCCACCGCACTCCTCCGCTGCATGCATATGCAGGCTCAGGTGCCGCGCCTGAAGCGGCGCCCACCATGCATGCAGCCGATTCTGCGAGCATGTGGAATGGTTTAGGGTTGTCGTTCCTCGCTGCAGCCATGCATGGTGATCATGCACCCGCACAATTGACGGACTCAAAAACAGGACACAAGCATGACGCAACACGCTGTTGTAGTTCGTTGTCGCCATGGCCGACGCATTTGCCTGAGTCGATGCGAAAGAACCTGTATGGGGGGACATCACTGTTTCACCCTCTCGAGGCTGCGCGTTTGAATTCCGAATCGGATTCTCGGTCACATGCCATGCGTTTGAAATCCGAATCGGATTCTCTGTCACATGTCATGCGAAGCGTGTGTGAAGTGTTTTCCAGCACGGCAGAATGCAAAGCAGCGGGGACTGCTGTACCAGTGGCACAGGAAACACAGGCTGCTGCAAGCTTGAAGCAGCCAGTTTCGAATTCAAATTCAAATTCAAGTTCGAACAGAAGAGTGGTGCTTAGCCTGGAGATGTTCGAGAGAGATGTGCAGCATGTGGTGGATGAGTATGCTGCTGGCCTGATCTCTCTTAGGGACTTGATATATGTACGCTTCCAAAAATGAACATGGATGCATGCATGCTTGCAATGCACACGTGTGCGCTTGTTTTTTGTGAACTTTATGAGTGAACAATCTCCTGCTGTGCCTTGTGATGGATGTACATCTGTAACTTCCTTTGTTGTGAACGAATCGGGAATCCTGATTTCCCCCGGCGATTTGAGACAGCCTCTGTTTCCACAGCTCATCTCACCAAGCCTCGTTGTGTCAAGTTTTCCATGTGTACATCTCGTGTCCAGTTGTGCCCATCCCTTTGTTTTATCTTTTTGCCGGTCCTTTGCAGCCGGTCCTTTACAAACCGAAAAGCAGCCGGCCCTTTGCAGCACTATTTATTCAGAGTCAACGTGCAAAGAAAAGTGGAAGCTTTTCTTTGCACACTAAAAGGATGAGCCGCTCTTCGCGCGGCTCAGCCTTGTATATTCTATCAAAGGAATAAGAATGACACCGTAACTCGCACAGTATACGATGTATACACTATTCTCTGGGATATTGCATGTACAGTGCGTGTTAACCTTGCCTAGAGATGGCTTCTGCTCAAGACACATGCCAAGCTTACAGTGTTAACCAATTTTTTTCTTTTCTGTTTACAAGATAGTGATGGTGCTGGTGTGCCATTCGAATGACTTGGGTGCTTCGTATAATGATCTTGCGTTCTATTCGGATTCGTACCCTTTCATCGCGTTTCATGCTTTAACACGATGTTAACAATAACAGTGTTCGTACTCTAATTTAAAGGGGGCCAAAAAACCGGTGCTAGTTCTCTCTCATGCCTATTCCGTACAAGGCATGGCTTGGTGCACCATGTGGGTAGAGAGGCTAGGTTGATTCCCTGTCGTTGCTTCGGTAGTGGCATGTCCTGTGTCATGAGTGCGAGGTCGAGCTAAGTTGGCATGCGATG
>JAUMHD010006903.1:0-11088 GCA_032359135.1 Ulvella scutata
AACATCATGGCACACCGCGCGCACACCCGCACAGCACCTACACCTCATGGCCTGCCCTGGGCTGAAGGCTTCCCACAGTCACAGGTCAGAGGGCGATCCTGCAGAGCCGCAGGACACACCCCCGGCTGATAACGCAAAAAACGCACCTCTGTAGTCTGGTCCTGTCGATGGCATTTAATTCCTTTTTGACCGCATCTGTGTTCTGTTTTCTGGTCGAATTGATGTATTAAATAACCCTGTGAACAAACACACGTCAGCAAATGGACTGTAGGGTTGTACAAGATACCATTTCGACATGTGATCGTTCGCCATCGTATTGTGATGAGATATCGTATTGTGATACGATGTCAGTTTGAAAACATGAGTTGCCAAGAGTGTGCTCTGAAATATTCTCGTGATGGTGCTGTTCTGCCTCCATTCGAGTGAAGAGATGGACATTTTGTGTAACTTGCTTTTGGCTATTTGTGTTCATGACGATTCACTGCCTTTCCGGTTTGTATGGGAGCGGGCACGCGTTTTCTATTCCCACCGATGCAATCTATATGAAGGCCCATGTACATTGTGTGACAAGAGATCTGTCTGAAAAGTTGCAGGCAAACTCCATTGAATGGCTTAGCTTCCCGATGAGTTTATTTTTGTTATGTACCCACAAGATATCTGTATTCAGGAGTGGCAACGCAACCACGCCCCCCGATGAACTGGGCCCCTGTGCAACAGCTTGCGCTTGAATGTGGTCCCAGCCACCCTCAATCACCCCACACATCCCCCTCAATCGACATTCTGGCGCTCAGCAGCGCCTCTTTGGGCGCCACCTGGAACTCTCAAGTACCCGCCGAATCCCGCAGCCCCCAGCGCGGCGCCCCTGTAGCCACCGCGTACCGCGGCGCGGCCCCCGCCCTGCCGCTGGCCCCCGCGCATCCCCCACACCCCCCAGTAAACCGCCGCCACGAGGGTTTTCTTACTGAGAACCTCTCCGGAGAAGCTTCTAGACCAGAACCTTCTTCTTCGGGTGTCGCCCCCGCGACCACGGCGCCATCGTCACAACCCCATGCATTGGAGTTGGACACCGTGCCCGTCTCCGATGACGGCGTGCATGCGGCACCTTCTGAAGGTAGCGGTGGTCCAGAGGTTGGCCAGTTGGATGACTCAACCACGAGAGCTCAGCGGCGTCCTTCACGCCAGAAAGTATCATCGCCAGTATTTGCGCCGCCCGCCAGCCAAAGCAACAGAATGGAGCAATGGTTCGCCACAACCCCTCGCAGCTTTGATGACCCATACAGTGGCCCACCGCGCAACTCGCAGGGCTCAATATCGCACAGCGCGACCAGCAGCGGACGATGTTACGAATCTCTGCAGAATCCGATCGCAGGATCCGATCCCGTTGGCGCGCCATCAAGCGTATCTTCCTCACGCTCCCAGCTGATGGGCCTGACGTTCCCAAACGTGGCCCCACAGGACGTATCGCCACAAGACGATTCAAAAGAACTCTACGCGTTCTCACTCACGGCAGACGACGCCGTTGTGGCTACTGGTGTCACACTGTCGCAGCAGCAGCAAGTTTCCTTGGACCCCCTCCCGTATGAAACCCCTTGTGGTACCAGTACCAGTCACGGCGCCTCACGCGTCTTGCAGGCTGATGAGGGTTCTGGGGTTACGTTACATGACTCATTGAGCACTTCGGTGTTGTTAGACGAGGCTCTCGAGACGTTTGATGATAACATGCATGTGCCGAGTGAACTGACATTTTCGCACCGGCAGTACAGTTTGACCCTCAACACGGGCCACGGTCGCGCGGGATCTGCGAATTCTCGTGGGTCAATAATGGCAGACAGATCGTCCTCCTAACACCTTGAAGTGCGGACGTGTCATCGAGGATTGTTATTGAGAGTATAGGGTGTGAATGTGGAGGATTTTGGCGTGAAATTTTGTCGTGAAATAAAGCATCTACCCTTTCACACACCTCCCCCCGGGATACAAGAATACTACACATGTTGCAACAAAGTACTGGTTTTGATTGGTTTAGTGAGCCCTAGATGGGGAGGGTTTCAGGTTGGATGTGCTCTGGTTGAAACATACATTGAAAACGTGTTGGGTATCTATACATACATACATACTGCTGACCACTGGTGCCTCTGCAGCAAATATATCATTGTGAATTGTGGAAGTGACTGTGTATACTGTTTGCTTGCGTAGATTGAGCCTTGTGATGAGTGAAGGGCTCGTTCTGACAGCCAGAGAGCATGTGGTGAGGAGGCAGAGAAAAGACTTGTGACGAGATCATTAGGATCGCCTATTCTACTTGTAAACCGGAAAGGTAATGATCGCCTATTCACTATTTCTTCCAGGTTTGTGAGAGCGTCGACTTCAGCGCATATCGCTACCTTTCCGGTATGCAAAACTAGGATCGTCTGTGGGAAATATCGCAGCCAGAGACGCTACCAGTTGCTTCAAGTGACTTGCCCGCGACTTCCCTGACCGCGACCACCCTGACGTCGAGGCTATTGCTTGCCCCCTAAAGGAAGCTTCCTTTAGGGGGGCCCCTATTGCTTCAAGTGACACTCGGTAGAATGGTGTCAGAGACAGGGGACTGGGGATGACTTGATCGTGTTTGTGTGAATTTGTTCCACCGCGGGCTGCTTTACTGCGTTCACAGATTGAACGACAGCGACGTGTTTGTGAAAGTCGTACTTGTATTGCTGTCTGTGTCTGTGTATACGTATGCATGCCGTCGGTGTATGTGTAATCCCGGATTGAAGGGACTTCGAGGAAGCAAGGGCGGTGGCAGTTTCTGCACAGGGCGGACGTCATAGCCGTTGCGTCGCGCGACGTCGCACCCCAGCGGTGTGGTGCGCGCGTTGGCACAGGGCAGGAGGGGTTTGAGGCCGCGGTGTGGTGCATTCATAGGCCCAGGGCAGAGAGATTTTGAGGCCACGGCGTGGTTCATGTGCATCGGCCCTTGTAATGGCGGTAGGGCCTTGCCGGGGGACAGGTGGGGGGAGGGGGGGGGGGGGTTGAGGGGCACATGGCCAGGGAGACGTGAAGTACAGAAGGGTGGGGGGATAGCTGATGGCAAAGTGCTTCCTGATCATGATGTTGGACCATAAATAGGACTTTCGGCACCTATACTTTGCTCTGGACAGGGTCACTTTCGTTCAAGTGTACTTGCAAGTGTCGAATGTTTGAGGCTGCCAGGGACTTTGGCGCACACGCAGCCCCCGGCCCGCCTAGCACCTCTGTTTCCTGCTTAACGGCTTACCCCCGCGTTTGGTTGGTTGGAGGAACTTTGAAAGCCTCGCATGTCAGTGTGTATCAAATATGTGACGGTGGTGTAAACATGTTGAGTCACAAGCACACGAGCGCACAAGAAGGGCTTCTGTGGCGCTCCACACTCGATGTAGCAGCCACACTCGCGGACGTTTAGTTTTTGTGTTGCCTGGATATGTTTTCTGCCTTGTTGCAGGGGTTCCATCGATGCTGGCTGTGGTGCAGGCGTTGTTGATTGGTTTCAGTTGATATATGGTGGCGCACCTGCATGCATGGCCATGGACACCAAAAAAGTTGTAACCTTGAAGCAACGTCGTTTAAGAGAAAGTAAAAGGCAACTTTGGTCGAATCAACCGCAGCAGGTTTCCTCGATGGCATAAAACATGATGCCGAAATGATGACATGGAAAAAAGAAACCCATTCTGGAAATAAGGGCTTCGGCACGGTCTTTCAAACTTTCAGATCGTGTTACCGCACATGTTCAGTTACCGCACATGCACCGCACACATGAACCGCGCACATGTGCGTGCACACCTTCAGCTTCGTTGTGTTCTTGTAACGTTGACGGTAACATGAGTGTTGATCCGTTCGCAGATTGCGGGACAATTGAACAAATTTTGGGCAAAAAGACGGGACATGAAAAAGAGGTTACCGAACGTGGGGCTTGAACCCACGACCACAGGATGAACTTCATCCAAGAACTTGGCTAAGAGTCCTGCGCTCTACCGACTGAGCTAGCCCGGCGGAGCAGGGTGTAAACTTTGTTTCGCGTGCCACGTCAGCTGATTTTGTTGTTTCAAAATGCTGCAGCCACGACGGCACTACTGAATGGCTCGTGTCCACGAGTGGAAATGTTGTCACCTGAATGGTTCGTGGAAAAGCATGTTGGCGCACGCCGCCGCCGCGCAACCACGTCATAACCATACCTAGGAGGGCGTATTTCTCCTGCTTGAGGCCTATGAAAATGAAACGGTATACGATCCTAGTGCCACGCCTGAGGCCACAGGCGGGGCCTCGTTGATGTGCATCGTTGCTTATACTCACATCTGGGTGCAAACGTTTCATTATGGGGCGTCATGAATTGTGTCGTTCCATGATCTTATGCCGCGAAAGTGTTTAACGATGGTGGTGTTGCGCCATTCGAGTGAAGTTCGGATGCTGGATCTTTTACTGTAGTTGCTTTAAGTTTACACACCTCTGTTGTGGCCTAGATATTGAGAGAGATCCTGGTTCGCTGGCTGGTGTTCTTGCATACGTGTGGTCTTAAGCTTGGTAATATTTATAAGCAAGATGAATATATTCAGCACCGTTGCGGTTTGCAACATACCACGTTTCATGATCCCAGTGCAACGCTTCGACGTCCGCGCTTCACATCCAGTGTTAGAAGACCTGTAAAACCAACTGGACAGTCCAGGGGACAGAGGGCTGTTATTGCATGTTGTAGTTGTGTTTGGTGTCGGATCTGGATCGCTAGTTGCTAGTGGTGCTGACTAGGTTTCCTGGCAGGGTTCGGGGGGCTTCTCGCTGGTACGAGGCATCAGGCTCAGCACAGAGCACTTCACAGTAACGGGCAGCGATCACTGCACGCGCCTCATCGAAGCATCGCTCCCCAGTGACTTCATCCCTTCAGCAATGTAGTCCCGTTCAGATCTCCTCACTGAACCCTGATCAGACATGCTCAGGGGACAGGAACGCTTTGCAGGGACTTCAAGAACAGCAGCAGATCCATCATAGGGGGGGGCTGGGACGCCCTGATTGGCACGCATGGTGCGGCCAGGAGGCAGAGGAGGCGGCGGCGCAGGCTGGATGGAATCTGCGGCACCGGCACGCCCTGAGTAATCGGGAGTGCGTGGCACTGGACTCATGCATGCGGGAGCACTTGCAGCAGGCAGCACAAGTGCATCAGGCGGTAGCATGGGAGGTGCACCTGAGGATGAAGGGCGCCCCCGGTCCTCAGCGTTCACCCCTGGACGTGCTGGGGGAAATACCAGCGGGGCTTCACTGGGGGGGGGGGGAGCCAAGTGGATGCCGGGGCCTCCCGCGCCATCTCGCCGCCAGGAGCAGGAGTCACCTTAGCAGCTGGGGGGAGAGACATGTGCGGTCAGCCCTTCTGGATGGTTCAAGAATATGAACATCCACCACATTTTGCACTTGACGAAGGCTGGGATTGTAAACCCTGTACATGCAGGTGGTGTCACGGCCATCGGAGGCGTAACCGAGGAGAACTCCTGGCACAGTGCGAGAGGAGAACTTCGGGCGAGCATCTTTTTGCTTGAGGATGACTTCACTTGGAGAGCCAATGATCCGGAGGTGCCGGTACTGGGCAGGGTGCCCAGTGAAGATGTCATAAGGAATTTTGTACAGCCCAGACACTTTGCGAGGCCGGCGGTTGAGGAGGTAGCATGCCGCATACCGGACCACCTCTGGCCACAGGTCAGCAGGAATTTGCATGTCATTTATTAGCACAATGGTGATTTCCTTCAGTGCAAGATTCTGACGCTCAGCCCTCCCATTGCTATGAGGAGTATAAGTGGGAGACACACGCTGTGTAACACCATGCTTTGCTGCCCATGCATCTAGCACAGAATTGTCAAACTCTCTACCCTGATCAGAATGATACTCGGTCACACGCAGAGGTTGTAGCTGGTTTTCAAACACAGCAACAAGATCAAGAAATGCAGGTTGTGCACCACTCTTGCGGCACAATGGGATGGCTTCTGCGTAGCCACTAAACTCACCAGTCACCACCAGGATATACTCTTCTCCAGAACGACCAGCAGGAGAAATGGGTCCCATGAGCTCCAAATGCAAACGCTCCAGACAATGGGTCAGCTCTCGAACAGGAGGTGAACGAGACACTTGGTGGGCTTTACCCATGAAGCAGGGGCGTCAATGATCTGGCAGTGGGTCAGCTGCAGATTTTGGAATCTTTTCAAGTTGAACTAGCTTCTTTGTGGCCGCACGGCCAGGATGACCTAATCTCCTACGGAGTAGCTCAGCATTTGAAACCTCGACAGACTGTGACGACAGGGGCGGTGGTTCAACTGGCGCAGGTTGGTGGTTCAACTGGCGCAGGTTGGTGGTTCAACTGGCGCAGGTTGGTGGTTCAACTGGCGCAGGTTGGTGGCCACTAGGGTACACAATTTCGGCATCAAGAAAGAGCAAATCGTTTGGGGCTAGAACAATGTCTCTCCAGTATCCTTTGTGACAAACTTCGATGTACCCACCGTCTGTACGGTTGAAATGCCAAAACACGCCGCTTTTCATCGACTTGCCCAAACACACAAGCGTACGACGCGCGGATATATATATATATATATATATATTGACACGAATATATAACACTCGAGCAAATGTCAATGTACTACCTGTGGAATTGGAACGCAAAGTCAAATCACCATATCCCTCTGCACGGGAAGCTGATGACTTGTCTGCTAAACGGACCTGACCCTCACGAGCGGCAAACGGAGTGTAATTGGAGATGGCAGCACGATCAGGCGTCACAACATGCGTAGCAACTGAGTCAGCACAGATGCTCAAATGGATGCCTGGTTCGGCAAGACGCAGCTCAGACTCAGACTGACAAATTTCAACAGTAGAAACTTCAGCATTGCCTACAGTATGCCCAAACTGACCTACATTCCTACCATGCTGATTGTCCTTTGGAGGAGGGCATTTCCCACGCACATGCCAACGCTTGCACTTCTTGCAGAACATTCTGCGAGGTTTGTTATCAAGTCGCTGCTGCAGCTGAGCAGTCTGCAGCGTCAGCTGCTGCAGCTGAGTGACCAAATCCGAACCACCAGCACCACTAGCACCTTGCCTAGACACACGGGCATCTTGGTTACGCAGAACAATATCACGCACTTCATCGAATGAGTCGACAGCAGATGACGCAAAAACAGCAAATAAAGGTCCATGCTCAGGCGACAAACCACGACGCAGATGATCAACGGCGAATGGCTCAGGCACGGTCAGAGCGGTACCCTCTAATTCCTGCCACAGACTTTCAACACGGTCAACGTACTTTATCACAGACTCGTCTGACTTTTGTTGCACGTTGACTAGGTCACTCTGAATACGAACAGCATCACTTCTACGCAGAAGGACAAACTGCCTGACTAATACACCCCATGCATCAGCAAACGACTCTGACGTTCAAACATGGACCGTTTTGCAGCAGGCATTGCCTCAACAAGCGCCAATGAGCTAATTTTTGCAAATCATGATCGCCGCTTACTCTCCAATACATCAGAAAAGAGGCCTGGCGTGTCAGCAGCTGTAGCTGCGCATGAGTAAGAAATCTCTTCAGGGTGGTAGCACTGGAGAAATCGCATTTACCTTGAAATTTTGCTGCATATCGCATCTCAGCAGCGATGGGATTCGTTTACGCTTTCCAGAAAAGGTAAGCGAATCCCATCGCTGCTGAGATGCGATATGCAGCAAATTTTCAAGGTCAACATCTTCCGGCTTCTCCCCAGGAGAGAATATCGCAGGCACCTGGGTGTATCAGCGGTACCAGTCGATTCATCATCAGAATCGCCTTCAGCGTAAATGACTTGGGGGTTTGCCTCAGTAGCAGTTCTACGCCTGGGTCTGGCACCAGCACGAGGCATCGTGACAGGGAGACTACGACTAGCTAGCCGCAGCGCAGGTGGAAACGGATAGGCCCATAACCTATTGTAATAAACAGAACAGCCCTGACACAGGGCGGTGGGAAGATTGACACACTTACAGTTCAACCACAGTGCTAGTAGCACTTGTGCTATATACTACGAACAATGACTCAACCATCAACTCTGATTGGCTATGTGCATGTGTAGCCTATAGCCACAATGCACCATGCCATGCATTCACAACATGCATTACACACCTCCTTTGAACTCACAAACTCAACAGAAGTATCTGTGCCTCAGGAAGTCAGTGCTTCCAACTCTGCACAACCCTTTCACACTTTCTTGTGTGTACAACCCTGTGCGCATCTCCGCGGGTGTTTCCCCCCCACAGCCAATCTCAGACCCATTACAATTTATTTATTTTACTAGATGGGCGTGCTGAAAAGGAAAAGAAGTCAAGCTTGATGATGGCGCCGTACAGGGTTCCCCGGGCAGTGATGCGCATGACTTCTGTCGCAATTCTACAGATCTACCACCCCCAACCTCCCCCCGCCCCCCCAGAGAAAAAAAACCCCCCACCCCACACTGACCCCCCACCCACCATCAACCTACCACCCCCCCCCCCCCACCCAACACCTTGACAGAGTTAGCTGAATCAAGCAGGGTTACCCCCCCCGGAATCAAGCCGGATGATCTGAAACAAGCAGGGCAGGAGGGGCTACCACAGTGCGGGTGAACCACAGTTGAGGTGAACCACAGTTGTGCTTCGTAGTCCTGCTTCACCTCCTAGTCTAGAGTCCTAGACCCCTGCGCATTGTGTGCTACTGCCTTGTGTGCTGCACACTCAATGTAGCGTTCACAGTCGTGCTTTAACAGCTGTTCTCTGTACTGCTAGGTTCTGTGCTATGACCAAAAGCGCCCGATCGGTTCTGATCGTATTCTAACACTAGGAGCGATGATGTCACTGATATAGTAGATGCGCCTACAATCGTAACATGTACCACTACCGACGGAACTCTCACAGTTTCGCTCTCACACCTCACTCAGAAATTGACAGCCTCATTGCCTTCCTGCATCTGCTACTGTGTGTTGTGTGTTTCGGAGCTGCTAGTGAAGGTCTTAGCTTTAGAGTATCTGTGGAGGTCATAATTCGTTGAGGCACAGTAATCAATAAATCACCTTTTGCTTCAGGAAACCTGTAGAGGTCATGATTCCTCACTAAGTCGACGTGTACACATGCATGAGTGGCCTACAGAGTGTTCACACAGCTGAATATACTGATCACGTTGAAGAAAACGACTGTGCACAATCGTGTCCAACACAACGTTTTCAGTATATTAGTCCCTGAAATATCGCGAAGCCTCGGGTGTTAACTTGTTCGATCTTAACAGCATCTGCACCCAGCGCTGGTCGCTGGTTTCAGTGGTGAAACCAGCGACCAGTGGCGATCAGCGCTGGCCAGCGCGCTGGGTTCAGATGCTCTGCATTGGAGCGCCTTTCGCGCTTGACAGAATAAGCCGCGCTGTTGGCGATGAAAACACACATGTGACATAACAACAACCCTGCAGCCCTGTCTCTCCCTGGAGCGTTCTGATCGCAAACTTGTTGTACAGAGTTACACAGATTGGCCATGCCAGTACACATGCCAGTACACACTGAACCTGTCCTCACTACTTGTGCATCTGCTTTTCTCTTGCCCTCGTACTGCACTCCCACAAACACACACACACACACACACACACACACACACACACAGGGCCCATTTAAGTGTCTTTTAATCGACAGTATCTCAGAGACTCACAAGCTTGTGGTGCACTTGCGCACACAGCGCTTCCTAATGTCCGTGACATGGTGCGTCATGAAAGCCTGCTATTAGTAAGCATGCCACAGGCAACGGTGCCAGATCATTGCATGCATACGCCTGCTTCTCTCTCCAGTTCCCGAACCAAAAGTATACCAGAAAACCTGACTTAATTCACGTTTTGCTTCAGGAAACCGCGTTATAACAAAAGAGTTATTATGATAACAGAAAACCACTCAAAATCAACCAGAAGACCTGTTTTCCATGGCCTGGAAAACTATCAACCACTATCAACAGTCCTGTCTTCATTCCTGTGACAACCACATACAGAGGCACCGTGAGGACGGGGCTGGAGCCACCTGAAGCCACTAGTATCTCATGCATTGTGACGACAATGATGTAACCAGTGCGGCATCTCCAAGAACGCCGCCCTCGGTGGGGCACGTGACCTGCATGTTCTGCCGCCTGAAGCCACAAACCATATGTGGCTACAGGAGGCTACAGCCCTCCTGCGTGTGTGCTAGCAGCTGACAGTGATGAGCTTGCTGCATGCATCGTTGAGTTTCCGGATGTTGCGCATGCGTTCACCGTTATCTGCACGCGCCTTATCCTGAGGGAAATCCATGTTGATGAGCTTGCCCGCGCCTTGAATCATTTCTGTGAGGAAGGAGGACTGCTTGTCGTAGTTCCCAGGGAACATCTCCTTGATGGCCTCGTCCATTTCCACCTCATGGCCATCATCGATCCTGGGTGAGGGGAACCCGTCAAAGCCCCCTGAGTACTCTCCCCACTGGCACCTGCACACAGTGTAAGTCTATCTCTGTCACTTGCATATACACACCACTCTGTAGCTACCCGCAAGTGTGTGGCAGGGATTGGTGGGGATTCGAGATATCGCGAGATGGGATAGTTAGATCCACACTTGCCATTCTTATCTTTCCGGTCGACTCCGTGTACATAATCACTTCAATGTATTCACATGGTACATGAGCCATTCTATGGAGTTATGCCTGTAACTTTACACATGTATTCACATCGGTTTCCTATGTCACCTGAGAAAGCTGAAACACAGACAGGCACTGAGTTGTGATAAGTGATTGCTTCTACTTGGCTTCAGAACAGTTATCAAGAGGGGTCTGGGTGCCCAGAGGCAGCCCAGGACGGGGGGAAAACCGGACGGGGGGAGAGGGAATTATTTGTTTTGTTGGCATGTCGTGGTTTGGTGTTGTTGCGATGGGTCACTTGCTTCTGGATACTAGGGTTCTTGCCTGCTCGCTGCTTTTCCAGGACGCGAAACAGGGTACCGCATGCTGAAATCCATCCAATAGGATGCACAGGGGCAAGAAATGGGGGGGCCAAATGTGGGGGAGGAATACATCGTGGGGAAAGATAGGGGGGGGGGGGGGG